>JAQZBX010073018.1:0-14982 GCA_029593785.1 Cabassous unicinctus | reverse complement strand
ATGCAGAGAAGGCCCAGGGATAGAGACAAGCCATTTGCCTGATAGTCTCCAGCTGGCCTTGTGGAGAGAGGCAGAGCCTAGAGAGCCTCACAGTCTACAGCTGACCTTGTGGAGGAAACAGAGGGGCTAAGCTCAGATAGAAAGGGAGCCCCGGGAAGAGAGGTTCCCAAGAAGCCTGAACCCTGGCAAATGACGGCAGCTGTCTTGCTCTAACACGTGGCAACAGATGTTGGCAAAGGAAGAAACTTATGCTTTATGGCCTGGTAACTGTAAGCTTCTACCCCAAATAAATACCCTTTATAAAGACCAACAGATTTCTAGTATTTTGCATTAGCACCCCTGTTCCTGACTAATACAGGTATCAATTAAATCAAAACTGTGAAAACCTGAAATAAGGCCAACGGCTTTTCCTTGCCCAGGCATAAGAATCCCAGTTTCTTTGGGAGTCCTGGGATATTCCCCAGAGTATTCCATGCTCCCCCAAAGGCCTCCCTCCAGGGATAGTCCCTGGGGTGGACATGCCTGGTGAGCACCTGGCCAAATTGGGCATTCACCCCTTACATCCTCATGAGGATCAAGACCTCCACCTATCTGTTCCCCTGGATGCCCTCCTGTTCTACTTGGTGTGGGGAGATCATGTGGACAATTTTCAGGATGTCACAGGGACGACCTTCACCACCAGCTCAATTATGGACATAGTATGTCAATAAGGCCATAATCTCCTCCTGGACAGATGCTGCCAGAACAGCAAAAGGTGTGTGGGACTGAGCACTTGGCAGGGAGCAGAAGATGGGAGGGTCCTAGCCACAAAGAGGTGAAAAAGACAACAGACACCTGGTCCTGCTGTGAGCCCTGGTTTGGGTTTCAATCCCTGTTCCCTGATATTCCAGTTGATCACTTAACCTCCTTGAGCTGCACTGTCCCTAACCATGAAAATATTATAAAGGCTCCTTGACTGAGCTTGAATCTGGGCCAGGTCCTAAGACTCTCCACATGCTGCAAGCAGGGCCCAGGACATGGGGGTACAAGGAGAAGAAGAAGATTAGTGATTCTCAGCATGCAAATGAGGTGAGAATGGAGAGTGAATGTCCAGTAGGGTGAGGTTCCAGTTAGGGGTAAAGACAGGTTCTGGACCAGACAGTGACCAAGGTTGTTCAACCTTACATGTACCTAAGACACTGAAGTTCACTGTACAAGAGGATAATAATAACTAAATAAGTTTAATATGTACTTAAAATGAAAAAATAAATATAACCATGAAAAATAGAGAAGATGAAGAAAAATGTTATAAAGAGAAACAAAATGGCCTTCTCAGGTTGAGGGAAAGAAGTTTCCTTCTCTTGGGCTGGCCCAAGATGAAGTAGGTCTTACTCTTCATGTGCTCATTGGGCAGTCTCAAGCTCCTCAGAAAACTGTCCTAGGAACAGAGATGCTGGAGCCGGGAATGGTGTTGTGTGAAGCTCCATAGCTGGCCCTGGTGGTATTTGTTCCACCATCAGGGGAGCGGATATTGAATGTGCACTCAGGGCAACAGAATCAATAATGCAACTTGGACGATGCTCTAACTCCAAAGGTGGTCCAAACTCCATAGTTGTAAGGGGCTGCAGGGCTTCATGTGCTGGAATAGGAGAAGGATTTTGAAACAAAGCTGGAGGAGGTGCTAAAGTAGAGGCAGGTGATGGAGGTGGCATTAGAGCTGGAAGAGGAGGAAGGTTCACGGGCTTGACAGTTTCCAGTTGCCATTTCAAGTGCACAAAATATCCCCAAGCCTTTCAGATGCAAAACACCCAAACCCACCACACACACACCAGGAAACTTTCCTGGGTAGAGGTCCAACTGATGTGCCTTCTGAGGTTCCTATTACTCCTGGACAATCCCAGCCCTGGAGATCCAGCCTGGATTCTCCACCCATGCCAAGGGCTCAAGATCAGGACTAGGTAATTGGGCATGTAAACTCGATCATTCATTAGAAATGTACCAGAGATGAGCAACTCTTTGACCAGGTGGCGGGCACCAGCCTCTGCTCTGGCTCTTGCTGTCTGGTGGCACTGATCAAAGCCTTCTCCCAGCAGGTCTCCTCCTTGTCCCCAGAAGGTTCACTAGCCACAGCTGTTAGAATTGGGGTGAGGTGGAAGATGGACCCAAGAAAGAGCCATGAATTAGGCTCTTAGGCCAAAGAAGGTGCAAAGCCAGTGGGTGCCCCAGCTCTATAAGGGTTGCTATGCCTGTTTCCATGTTTTGAGTAGGAGATAGTGTTGGCAGTGAAGCTGGTCAGGGACTTGACACTGGAGAGTGAAGAGGAGGAGTGTTCCCCACCTTGACAGCCTTTCTGGGTGAGTTTTCAAAGGCAGAAAATGTCCCCAAGCCTTTCAGATGCAAAAGCTCCAAACCCACCATCCCCAAACCAGGAGAATTTCCTAGGTAGTGGTCTAACGGATGTCCCTTCTGAGTATCCTTTTTCTCCTGGCCAACCCCTGCTCTGGAGAGCCTCCCTGGGTACTCCTCCTTTGCCATGAGCTCAGGTTCTCAGGCATGCGCTCTCAGAAATCCTCACCTTCTGACTTGAAATCCCTTGACTGCTGGAATTTAAGTTGGGGACAGGCAGGATAGACCCTCCAATGAAGTGCGAAGCCCACAATTTGCATATTCATCGAGGCCATTAGGTCCTGGAGAATAAGCCAGTATTCAGGCTGGAAAAATCTCCTCTAGGATGGTTCAACCAGGTTCTGAACAGAGAGCCCATGGCACTGTGAGAGGTGTGTAGATTGCTGATTACAGTCCTTCCCTTTCAACCCATTTTCTCTTCTGAAAATGTCCATGAGTGTGTTTTGGAAAGGCTTCTGTGCATGTCGCTGCCGAAGCCCAGGCCCTGCACCAACTCCCCAAATGCTCTCAGATCTGGTAGTGAATGACTGTCCCATAGCCCAGGACTGAGAACGATTTTCAATCACAGAAGGCTCATGTCCAATATTTGAACAAATCTTACCTACATGAGGGCCCTTGACAAATATCTTCCTGTCTTCTCTTCCTGCTCCACAACGAATCTGGGTTGCAGAGGGCAGAGGAAGGCAGCGACTGCCGTGTTCATTGGACTGTTTTTGAAAATTACGTGCTCTTAAATTCCTGGTAAACAGGAACCTCCTGCCCCATCTCCCAGATCCTAAATGTACCTCAGCCCGAGGCCAAGACTCCAAGAGCTGGCATATTCTTTGAGGGCCTGAGGAGCAACAAGAGTTCAAAGAAGGGGATTGACAGACCCAACCTTATAAAGAATGCTGACTGAGTCCGACATGTGGACAGGCAGGGTACTCACCCGGTGTGGAGCTGGATCAGGACCAGGTGAGTGCACATGTAAACTCGATCACTCATCAGAAATGTATTGGAGTCAAGCAACTCCTTGCCCAGGTGGATGGGCACCAGCCTCGCTCTGGCTCCTCTTGCCTGGTGGCACTTATCATACTTTGAGCCCAGTAGGTCTCCTCCTCATCTCTGGAAGGCTCACTACCCACAGCAGTTAGAATTGGGGTGAGATGGAGGATGGACCCTAGAAATAGCCATGAATTAGGCTCTTAGTCCAAAGAAAGTTCAAAGCCAGGGGTTGCTCAAGCTCTATAGGTGTTGCTATGCTTTTTTCTGTGTTTGGAGCAGGAGGTAGTCCTGGCAGGGAAGCTGGCCAGGGAGTTGACACTGGAACTTGTGGAGCAGCAGGGTTCCCCACCATGACAGCCTTTCCAGGTGACTTTTCCCTGTAGAAGGTTACAATTACCAAGCCATAAAGTGAAAGTTACTTCCCTCACCAAAGTCTGTTGCCACATGTTGGAGCAAGATGTCTACCGATGAATGCCTAGGTACAGGCTTCCTCTTGATCTTAAGGCTCCATGGTCCCAGCGTCTTCCGATATCAGCTGTAGGCTAGGATAAGTCTTGTCTCTCTCCCAGGACTCATTCCCCTCTGACAGTTGTTCTGTTCTCTCCACAAGGTCAGCTGTAGAGTATCAGGTTCTCTCTTTTCCCGGGGCCTCTGCCATGTCTGTGGCACTGTCTCTACTCCGCTGAGTTCTTCTCCTGTGTGTTTACTTCCCAGTACTCCAACTGTCTCCTGTGCAATGTCGTTTTCTCTGTGAGTCCCTGACCACCAAGTAATCCAGTACAATCTAATGTGCCCAGAGGAACAGACCAGTTTACAAATATAATCCAATATCTATTTTTAGAATTCATAAATAATACCAAACTGCTACAAGTGGAAAGTCTATATTCAACTTATTTAGGAACTGCCATATAGTCCTCCACAGTGGTTGTACCATTCTGCATTCCCAACCACAGTGAATAAGTGTTACTATCTGTCCATATCCTCTCCAATACTTGTAGTTCTCTGTCTTTTTAGTAGTGGCCATTTTGACAGGTGTAAAATTTTATTTCATGGTAGTTTTGATTTATATTTCCCTAATCAATAGTGACATTGAGCATTTTTCAAGTGTTTTTTTGTCATTTGTTTTTCTTCTTTAGACAAATGTCTATTCAAGTCTTTTGCCCTTTTTTTAATTGTGTCATTTGACTTTTAATTGTTGAGTTGTAACATTTCTTTATATAGCCTAGATAGTAAACCCTAAAGGGGCATGTGATTTTTAAATATTTCATCTCATTGAGTTGGTGGCCTTTTCACCCTTTTGACAAAGTCCTGTGATGTTCAAAAGTTTTTAATTTTGAAGAGGTCCCATTTATCACTTTTTTTCTTTTGTAGTACATGTTCTGGATGTAAGGTTCAAGAAACCACCACCTACTACAAGGGTTTGATGATGTTTCACTTCATTTTCTTTTAGTAATTTCATGGTCTTGGCTTTTATCTTTAGGTATTTGTTCCATTTTGAGTTGATAATTGTATAGGGAGTGAGGCAGGGTTCCTTGTTCAGTCTTTTGGTTATGGATATCCACTCCTCCCAGCACCATTTGTTGAAGAGATTGTTTTGTCCCATCAATATGCACTTGGTAGGTTTGTCAAAAACCAGTTGGCTGTAGAGGTGAGGGTTGATTTCTGGACTCTTAATTCTATTCCACTGATCCATGTGTATTTCTTATGCTAATACCATTCTGTTTTGACCACTGTAGCTTGTAATATGTTTCAAGGACAGGCAGGGAAAGTCCTCCCATGTCGCTTTTCTTTTTTTTAATGCTTTTGGCTATTCAGGTGCACTTTCCCTTCCAAATGAATTTGGTAATTGCCTTTTTAAATTCTGTAATGTAAGCTTTTGGAGTGTTGGTTGGCATGGCATTGAATCAAAAAATCAATTTTGGTATGGTTGACATCTTCATGATATTTCGTCTTCCAATTCATGAACACGAAATGTTTTTCCATTTGTTTAGGTCTTCATTGAATTCTTTTCGCATTATTTTATAGTTTTCTGCATATAGGCCCTCACTTCTTTTGTTAAATTGATTCCTAGATATTTGAGTCTTTTTGTTGTTATTGTAAGTGGAATTTTTCCCTTGATTTAATACTCAGATTGATCAGTACTAGTGTACACAAGCATTACTGATATTTGAGTGGTGATCTTGTATCCTGGCACTTTGTTGAACTCTTGTATTAGCTCAAGTAGCTTAGTCATGGATACTTCAGAATTTTCTAAATATAGGATCATGTCATCTGCCAATATTGAGAGTTTTACTTCTTTTTTTCCTATTTGGATGCCTTTAATTTTTTTTCTTGTCTAATTGCCCTACCTAGAACTTCTAGTACAATATTGAATAACAATTGTGAAAGTGGGCATTCTTCTTTTGTTCGGTTTCCCCATTAGGTATGACGTTTGTTGTGGGTTTTTCATATTTGCCTATCCTTCTATTACTGTCTTTTGAAGTATTTTTATCAAAAAAGAATGCTGGATTTTAATGAATGCCTTTTCTATGTCTATGGAGATAATTATGTGTTTTTTTCCTTCATTTTATTAATGTGGTTTATTATGTTGAAATCTGTTTGCCAGCCTTCATGCTGTGTGAATATTGACAACACTGCATGATGATCTCTGTTTAATGGCATTTAGGGCTTCTTCTTTGATCCCTTGCCAAGGATCTCAAGACTGTGATACCGAAAAAGAATCCATATAGTAGTCCATTAAAATTAAAATGTAATAGAGCAGGGGGCCTATGTGGCTCAAATGGTTGTGCATCCGTTTCCCAAATGGAGGGACATGGGTTCAATTCCCAGGACCTCCCGATAAAGTAAAGAAAAATATAGAAGATGTGCTGGTGCACCATCAGGCCCTGCTAATGAATGTGCCATCAGGCCCCATGAGCGGGTGAGACCCCAGGCCCTGGGAGCAGGTGAGTCATCTGGCCCAGCGAGCGGGTGAGACCCCAGGCCCCACCGAAGCACACAGCAAGGTGATAACGTAACAGCAGAAAGACGCAGGGGAAAGCCAAGATGATACACAATGAAAAACCAGGAACTGATGTGGTGCACGTGGCTCCATTTCTTCCTCCAGCCATGTCTGGAGCTGAGAAGTTGGAGCAGCATCAGATGTCTGCACTGGCTTGAGCTCATCAGCTGGGTCAACCTGGGGTGGTATTAGTGGAGATAGGGCTGGTGTTACATCCAGCTCTGTATCTGACCCTGGTGATGACACTTCCTCTAGCTGTGGAGCTGCGTCCAAATCCACAGGTGGTGATTGAGCTGGTGCCACTTCCGTTGGTGCTACAGCTGGCAATGAAGCCGGGTGCGGCTCCAGAGCTGGCTCAAGAACTCGAGCTGGAGGCGTCTCTAGATCATCAGGAGTTACTCTCTCTGGCATGACTGATGCATCTGGAGATAGAGCAGGGAACACTGTTGGTGCTGGATCTGACCCTGGAGCTGTAAGAGACAGATTGTTGAGCAACATGTTTACCTTTCTAGGTGGCTTCCCCAAGTCAGTAAATATTCCATTGCTCTAGAGAAGCCCAAACTCAGAATGCACCCTAGGAAGCCTTTGCAGACAGAGGACCCCTGGAAGAGAAATCTGAGGTTCCTCTTTCCTACTGGCCCAACCTGCTCCCCACATGTTCTTCCCCATGGGATCTCAGGCACATGCCCCTGTCCACGTTAGCCTCTTCTCGGCCACAGTTGGCTCCAGATCCTCATGCTGGGCCTGTAGTGGATGGGTGAGGTGCTGCAGCTCAGTTGAAGGCCCCTTGACCTTCTTGTCGGTCACCAGCAGCTGATATCCTTGTCAATAGGAAATGTGAATTTGCAAATGGCGCCGGGTGGGGATCAGAAGGGAAGGGACTGGGGTGGAGTCCCGGATTCCTCTGCAAGTGGGAACTGTACTTCTCAAGGAAAGCCCTTGGATAGGGCTTGGGGGAGCTTCCAGGGTTGGATTTGGGCCCTGTGTGTGGAGAACGCTCTCCCCACACTCTCACCTAGAGACTGTGCCAGCGTTATGGAAGGTGTGGAGCACCTGCCCCCTGATCCTGGAGGTCGTGTCCTTGACGCTGTTGCTCAGCTCCTTGCTGGTCTCCTGGGTGAAACTCTACAAAGACAGCACCTGACAGTCATTCTGGGACTCATCAGGGCCCTGCCTGGTCATCATCAAGGGGTTCCAGCTCACATGAAGTTCAACTCCCACATGAGGCATAGACCCCCATAGGAACAAAGAGAAGACAGCTCCATGGCTCTGGTCTACTTGTGGGCAGATGGGCTCCACCAGCAGTTCCCCAGCTCCTGCCCTGCCAGCGGTGTCCTGGGAGGGAACTGATGAGTCCACCAGGCTCCCCTCCCTCACCCACCTGCTTCTGCCCAGGGCCTGTCCCCACTCATTGCCTTCCACTCTGACACACATCCTGGAGAGGGAGGTGCTGAGGCTGCTCAGGCACGACCCCAGGAGATAGGCTGGTCTGCATTCCCCTGCCCTGGGCTCTCTGAGGTACCCTTGGGTTCTTCCTGGAAAATGGCCAGAGTCATCGAGGGCGAAGGCTCAGCCAATGCCTGGAGTGTCAAAAAATGGTCTCGCTCTGGGTTTTCATAGTATCAGTGTCTTGGAAATGAGGTAAACAGGGAGAAAACATCTTGTTCTCTCAAATATCTCTGCCCAAGTGAGCTGTTAGGGGGCTGTCTTGAGAATCATGGTGACTGGTTACCGCGGTTCTAAGTTCTGTTGTGGTCTATCTGCACAGAAGTGAGGTCCCTTCCTGGCCTCCTCTTCCCCAGGTGCCCCTCTGAGCAGCCAATCGCTCACCCTCCTCTCCTTTGTCATCTCCCTAACTGTGCTTTGTTTCCCCAACACATCCCTCCACTCTGCTCCTGTGAGACCTGTTGAAGTCAGGAATTAATTTTTTTTAACAAATCAATTTTATTGATACATATTAATAAGCTTACAATTCATTCAAAGCATACAATCATTGTTATTCAGTATAAACATAGCTGTGCATTCATCACTCCAATCATTATCAGTGTATTTTCATTATTTCAATAATAATGGTAATAATCAACTACAAACAAACAAACAATAAAATTCCTCACCTCTCACTTTCTCTATGCTTCCCCCACTGTACATAACTGTTGTTTATGGCTATTCTATCCAAAGTGTATAATCAATGACTTTTAGTATAAGCAAAATGTTGTGCATTCATCATCTCTAAAAGTTTAGAACAATTTCATTACTCTGAAAAGAAAGACTCAACACACCTTAGGATTCCTTCCTTGGAACTACATAACCACTAATCCATTTATCTTCATAAATTGACTTGTATCAATTAATTTGAGGAGAAAGGGCTGGGCTCCACCAGACTTTATTTTTCTAGAGGTTTTGGATCCTTAACAAGTCATTCTGCCTCTCAGGGCCTTCTATGGTTCCCTGCTGAACAAAGGGATCATACTAGAATGTATTTCCTAGAGAGGTCATCAGGTGGATGTGAGAAAACACTATAAAACTCGTGGGTTGGTGACCAATATTGCTAACACTGAATTTAGAGAAGGACCGATTATAAAAAGGAGTGGGAAGCAGCATTGAAATGCCCCTACCATGATATTCAGTGTTTCTGTGCTTCCTTCTGGGGATGACAAAACAAAAAACCTTCACATGGGCAGTAGCCGGGAAGGGTCTCCCAGGAAGTAAAGGCTCTCATTTCCAAAGCAAAATCCAGGGGGCAGGGTTGAGCCCTGGCCTGGGAGAATGGAACCTGCAGGGCAGGCCGTGCCTGTCTCTCTCTGGGTCTTATTTTCTCCGTTGCACACTGAGGGGTTGCATGAAGAACTGCTTGAGGGCACTGCCACTCAGCAAGGAGAGGGTACTGGGCTGCCTGACATTGGGTAGGAAGTGGGGAGGACCATGTATCAGGGGCACACACGAGCCCACAATTTCCCAAACAAGGGATCGTGGTGGGCACCACACTGGGAGACTGGCTTGTCCCAAACCTGCGCATGCACTGGGGGCCAGCACAGGACAGAGGATGCTGCACGGACTGGACCTTGCTCCTCAACGAGCATGTGCAATACTCCAACTGCTTAGCCTGGGGCCTGAGCCACCCGATCCCTTCACAGCCCCAACCCCATCCCGACACCCCTGCTTTGTGTGCTCCACTTCTGCTGGGTCCCCGCCCTTATATGCGACAAAGCCAGGCGGACCTAGGGGCTCAGGAAGTGGTTCAGGTGGAGAGTTTGGAGGCATGGGCACCTGAGATAACACTATTCATCCATTTTCTCCCTGCTGCTACTGGTAGGTGTGTCTCTGTGGACCTTCAGGCAGTCAAAGGATCTAGTGCAGAGTAGGTCATGCCACCCTTTCCCCTTGCCTCTGGTGCTGTTCCCCAATGCAGCTGGTCTAAGGAGGGGTGGCAGAGACCCAGAGAGGAGGTGGGCTCTGTGTTTGGGGACAGTTCCTCTTGTTAGTGTGCACCCCTCCTAGTGCAGTGATTTCCCCAATTTTATATATCAGCCCTAGGCCCTAGCACTCAAGGCCTGTGGTATAACTGTGGCAGGTTAGTACAGCGAAACCAGGAAAAGATGAGCCAGGACATGGCCAATAGACAACATGGCCATGACAACAAGGCCAAGAAGCCCAGCTGAAACCTTGACATTGAGGTCCAAGGTGGGACTCTTTCTGCAGCGTCCCCTAGGCATGGGAATTTCCATACATGCCACACCATAGGCCCCTAACGTTTTTGGGCTAACCAATAACAGCTGGGATTTCTACCCTTAGCATTAGCAAGGGGAGGAGTAATTAAACGTTTAACAAAGGTAAGGGCACAAGCCAAATTGCTCTTTCTGCCTAGGGAGCCGGCATCAAATCATGGTGTTTATTTCTGTCCTCCTCCTATTTCTCAGTAAGCTCTGTTCTTTCCCCACATTTCTCATTAAATACTTTTTTTTAAAGTTTATTTTATACAAGTTTTAATTGAAAATATAAAAAATAATTTAAAAAGAAAAAGAAAAAATAGTTGAATAAAAACATACATTTCTCTATTGAATGTACTGGATACATATAAAAAATTTTTGAATCATACAATATGTTACACAATATATTTGGTTCATAATAACACAATCATACAGTATTTTTCCTTTTTTGTCTGGCTTGCTTAGCCCAACATAATGTCCTCCAGTGTCATCCATGTTGTCATATGCTTTACAATATCATTTCTTCTTTCACCTGCATAATAGTTCCTGGTGTGAATACACCACAGTTTGTTTATACATTCATAGGTAGATGGATACCTGGGATGTTTCCAACTTTTGGCAATCATGAATAACTCTATGAACACCAGTGTGCAGATGTCTATTAGTGTCACTGTTCTCAGTTCTTCTGGGTTTATATCCAGCTGTGGCATTGCAGGGTCACATGGTATATTAGTCAGGCAAAGGGGTGCTGATGCAAAATACCAGAAATCTGTTGGGTTTTATAAAGGGTATTTATTGGGGGTAGAAGCTTACAGTTACCAGGCCATAAGGCATAAGTTACTTCCCTCAGAAAAGTCTGTTGTCATGTGTTGGAGCAAGATGACTGCCAACTGTTGCAAGGATACAGGATTCCTCTTCCTCTTAAAGCTCTATAGGGGGCTTCCAGGAAGATGGAGGACTAGTAAGACATGGGAATCTCTTCTCCAGAAAAATAGCTAGAGGACAGTCTGAAAAAGGCCCCAAAAAGATCTTCTAGGGTTAGACAGCAGGTGAAGACTGCACACCAACCAGAGGAGAGAGGGACAAAAGAGGGAAATCGTGATGACAGAACTGTGAGTTGGAACCAGCAGCGGCTGCTGCTGCCAGCACCCTCCCCGATACTCTAGAATTCTCAGGCTTCTGGGTCTGCCACTACAGACAAAGTGGGCTCCAGAGATCTACCACTCCTGGAAATGGGAGAGAGAGGGATACAGCCTAAGGCTGGCTCCAGTTCTGACCCGCAAATTTGGGCTGCGGAGTCCCACAGACCCTTGCACATGGTGGATTTCCCTGGGAGTCTAGGAAGGAGTGGAGAAATCTGACCTTCCCAATCTCCCTCTCTTCTAGCCTGGACTAATTGTTGAGGACTCCACAGGATAAGGGAGAGAGAGCCTGGGGCTCACCCTGCTTTTGAATTGCAGGTTTGGTCTGCCCTGTCCCAAAAGCCCTTCCAGGCCAAAGGCTGCACCTTTGTTTGCCTTGGAACCTGCAAGGGGCTAAAGATATAGAAACCTCCCAATCTCCTCCTCTACTAAAAGGGACTGTTGATGACTCAGAGGGGAGTGGAAATATTTCCTAGCTGGGAAAATGGAGGGGGTTCCCAGAGAAGACTGGAGAACTGTCTCAGAAAGTTTGAATTACAAAGTTCTTAGCCCCCAGAAAGGAAGCTTTATCACATTGATCTGGTCTGTGTCACAACAAATACACTCCAACCAGGCACTGAATTGAGAGCTACCAAGGAGCGCCATCTCCTGGCAGACCAAGGAAGTGCACATAAGAAAATTGAAAATAAACAGGAGAGGCTTTTCCTGGCCTCTATAGCCTCCCTACCCAAGGCCCTAGGAAGCGACTCTACAATCAATTACTGGGTCCGGTGCCCAGTTTTGAGCAACCAGCAGGACAATCCTAACAATCAAGGTTGAGCCAAAAATCAAAGAGCTGTGGTAACTCAAAGCCTCCTGCCACTAAATCCCTATAAAAGAGAAAGAGATTGAGCATCTGAATAAACTACATCCTAACCAGATGCCTAAACACCAGCAAAAAATTAAGAACCATACTAAGAACATAGAAGACATGGCCCAAGAAAAGGAATACATCAAAGTCCCAGAAGAGATGCAGATTTGAGAGAACTAATCAGCGAGATGAGCACAAATTTCCAAAATCAAATTAATGAAATTAAAGACAATATGGTTAAAGAGATAAATGACATCAAGAAGACATTGAGCGAACGCAAAGAAGAATTTGAAATCCTGAACAGAAAAGTAACAGAGTTCATGGGAATGAAAGACACAATAGGTGAAGTCAAAAACATGTTTGAGGCATACAAGAGGAGACTCGAAATGACAGAAGAAAGAATAAGTGATACCAAAGACAGAGCAGGTAAAATTGAAGAGAGAAAAGAACAGAGAGAGAAAAGAATGGAAAAAATTGAGCAGAGGCTCAGAGAGTTGAATGACAACACAAAACACAACAACATACATGTCATGGGAGTACCAGAAGGGGAAGAGAAGGGAAAAGGGGCAGAAAGAGTATTTGAGGAAATAATAGCTGAAAATTTCCCAACTCTCACGAAAGAAATGAACTTACATGTCCAAGAAGCACACTGTTCCCCAATGAGAATAAATCCAAATAGACCTACGCCAAGACAAATACTACTCAGAATGTCAAATGTAAAAGATAAGGAGAAAATTCTCAGAGCAGCAAGAGAGAAGCAAACGATGACATACAAAGTACGTCCAATAAGACTTATTGCAGATTTCTCTTCAGAAACCTTGGAGGCGAGAAGACAGTGGTATAATACAATTAGGAAGCTGAAAGAGAAAAACTGCCAGCCGAGAATTCTTTATTGAGCAAAACTGCCCTTCAAATATGAAGGTGAGTATAAAGTAGCCACAAACAAACAGAAACTAAGAGAGTTTGCAAAAAAGAATCCACCTTTGCAGGAAATATTATAGGAAGCCTTAGAACCTGAAAGAAAAAGACAGGAGAGAGAGGCTTGGAGGAGAGTATAGAAGAAAGAATAGCAGAAAGGATAACCAAAAGAGTGAAAAGAGAGACAAAAACAAGATGACTTATGAAAACCAAATAATAAAATAGAGGAAGTAAATAGTGCATTTACAGTAATATCCTTGAATGTGAATGGATTAAACTCCTCAATCAAAAGATACAGGCTGATTGCATAAAAAAACATGACCCATCCACATGCTGCTTACAAGAAACTCACCTTAGACCCAAGTATACAAACTGGCTGAAAGTGTTGGAAAAAGATACTCCACGCGAATAGTAACCAGAAAAGAGCAGGGGTAGCTATACCGATATTAGACAAAACAGACCTGAAATGCAAAAAAAGTTATATTAGATGCAGAAGGCCATTATATATTAATAAAAGGGACAATCCACCAGGAAAATATAATAGTCATAAATATCTATGCACCTAACAAGGGTGCCCCAAAATATATGAGACAAACTCTGGCAAAGCTGAAGGGAGAAATAGGCATTTTTACAATAATCATTGGAGACTTCAACACCCCACTCACATCATTAGATAGAACAACTAGACAGAAGATCAACAAGGCAACAGAGAACTTGAACAATATGATAAAAAAAAGTTAGATCTAACAGACATATACAGAACACTGCATCCAAACTCAGCGGGTTATACATTCTTCTCAAGTGCACATCGATCTTTCTCCAGGATAGACCAAATTTTAGGTCACAATTCAGCTCTCAATAAATATAAAAAGATTGAAATTATACAAAGCACCTTCTCAGATCATAATGAAATGAAACTAGAAATAATAACAGACAGGAAAAAAGTAAATTTGCAAATGTGTGGACACTGAAAAACACACTCCTAAATAATCGGTGGGTCAAAGAAGAAATTGCAAGTGAAATCAATAAAAATATATTGAGACAAATAAAAATGAGAACACAATGTACCAAAACTTATGGGATACAGCAAAGGCAGTCTTGAGAGGGAAATTTATAGCCCTAAATGCCTATATTAAAAAACAAGAAAAAGCTAAACTAAAAGATTTAACTGAACAACTAGAGAAACTAGAAAAAGAACAGGAAACCAATGCCAAAGCAAGCAGAAGGAAAGAAATAATAAAGATTAGAGCAGAAATAAATGAAAATGAGAACAGAAAAACAGTAGAGAAAATCAACAAAACCAAAAGCTGGTTCTTTGAGAAGACCAATAAAATTGACAAACCCCTAGCTAGACTAACAAAGAAAAAAAGAGAGAAGATGGAAATAAATACAATCAGAAATGAAAGGGGGGAAGTTACAAATGACCTCACAGAAATAAAAAGAATCATAAGAGGATATTATGAGAAACTATATGCCAACAAACTAGACAACCTAGATGAAATGGACAAATTTCTAGAAATGCACAACCAACCTACACTGACGCTACAAGAAATACAAGAACTTAACAAACCAATCACAATTAAGGAGATCGAATCTATCGTCAATAATCTCCCATTAAAGAAAAGTCCAGGACCAGACGGCTTCACAGGTGAATTCTACCAAGCATTTCAAAAATAATTCACACCAATCCTAATTAAACTCTTCCAAAAAATTGAAGAGGAGGGAAAATTACCGAACACATTTTATGAAGCCAACATCACCCTAATACCAAAGCCAGGTAAAGATTCCACAAGAAAAGAAAATTACAGACCAATCTCTCTAATGAACATAGGTGCAAAAATTCTCAACAAAATACTTGCAAATCCAATCCAACAGCATAACAAAAGACTTATACATCACGACCAAGTGGGATTTATTCCTGGTATGCAAGGCTGGTTCAACATAAGAAAATCAATCAATGTAATACACCACATTAACAAATTGAAGGAAAAAAAA
>JAQZBX010073017.1:0-14982 GCA_029593785.1 Cabassous unicinctus | reverse complement strand
TCACCCAGTTACTGGAGTGACGAGAGTCGCTGTTTGAGCTGGCTCTTTTTTTTTTTTTCGTAAGGGTGGGGGTCAGCCGACTGTGTTAAGCACCACAGGCAGGCTTAAAACTCACGAATCTCTATGGTTCAGTCCACACCAACGATCTCTCCAGATAGATGTCCCAAGCTTCTTACTCCACACACCCACAGCACAGACACCCATGCCGCACCCTGTGCACTCTCTGTCGTGATCTGGGAGCTGCTTGCAGTCGCCCTCCTAAGCTGACGCCATCTTTTTCCCTCCGCATGTATACTTTATATATGTATATATACACATACGTAAGTGTATCATTCCCCAAGTGAATTGACCTTTAAACATAAGTGAAAACATGAAGAAAAAATATCAGAACTCAAATACAATGTATACATTAATATATTTGTATATACATACACACATTTATGTGTATTTTCCCCAACTGAATTGACCTTTAAAACATATGTGAAAACATTAAGAAAGAATATCTTAATTCCTCACACAACTGGGCCTGAGGCCATGCTATATTATTAGTGACTTATTCTACATTGTCCAAGTCTCAGTGGGCATTCTCATGATATCAGAATAAAGCAAGTAATTTGGACCATGTCTCAGTGGGCATTTTCAAGATATCACAAACAAAACAAGTAACACAAACTCAAAGTAAAGAGCCTTGGGTTCTGGAGACCTGGTTAGTCTACGTGATGTTATCTAAAACATCAAGATCAGGGATGAGAGATGAATATGTAATTTGGTTAGAAAAACACCAAGGAAGTTTGCTCACAAAATGTCTTTGATCATGTAATGATGGTAGGATGGCTGTTAAATGACCAAAGCAGAGAGTTTGGAAAGTGTAAAGATATTAAAAGGTACTAATCTTATTTATAATTTTATTCATCATGTAAGAAATAAGATTTTCTTCCAGTGGTTAAATGACCTTTCAGTAAAGTTAATTTAGAATTTCATTTTTAAGTATTCAAATGAGCCATTGCTAAATTTTAGGATCTCTTTAAACATTTTAGAAGAAAATATTATTTGATAAAATTGGGTTAAAATATACACAATTATTTTATGTATATATAAAAAATTATATATATAGCCCTATATATATCCTTAAAGCTAAAAATGAAAGGACTTCATGAAAAATTGTATAATTTTCAAGACATGAAGATCTTTTTAAACCTGAAACATATTATTATACAGTTCTTTAAAGAACTAGTGTGGCTGTGAATAATAATTGACCATGAAATGATGACAAAATGTAGTGATATTGAAAATACAGTGAATGGTTGATTTTATCTATGATCTAATTCCCTGAATTTATGGTGAATAAAGCTCTGCCTTACCCTCAACAATAACATATACATAAAAATGTGGCCTCCTGAAAGAGAATTATAAAACTCTGTAGTAAAATATATGATAAGTATTGTTTGAGATAAAATGGAACCTCAAATGTAGGAAAAAAATGTTTGGCCATAATCTAAATAAAATAAATATACAGGAAACAATTTTACTTAAGGAGAGCTTGAAGGATAAATAGGAATTTTAAAGGAAGAGAAAATGCATTGTGTTTAGAAACTCTAATGAATTCTCTGGGGATGGGGAAGAGAGTGCAGCCTAGTTGAGAACACCTTAATATGGTTTTAGTAACATGGAATTATATTCTCCAGGAATAGAAATGTTTTCATGTAGGCATGTGATGTGATCACATATGCATTTGACCTTTGTCTTGACCTGTCGGATTACTTTCTCAATTTAAATGTTACCGGATTTAATGTGATCAGTTTAAGGAATGAGTATCATAAAACTTGGTATAGTTCAGCATTGAAATTTCAAAATGCAGTTGGAGGGGCATTGGCTTCCTTTTTGCAACACTATGCACCAGAAATCTTAGAGTATGAACTGAAGATAAAAAGGTGATTTGGAGATAACTAATATATGTGTTATCTAGATTGGAAAGGAGATGAGCTGACTGGAAGAGACTGCAGCCTCATACTGGCCTCAGATTTAACTGACTCACTCAGAATGATGCAGTAAATGAGATAAATAAATCTAACGCTTAAGGATTCCAGTGCCCAATAACAATTTGTTTAGGGGAATATTTCCTATTTTCTCCTTGCGTTTATTTTTCTGCTTAGTAGCAAAGTGTGGTATAAGGCATCCAAGGCTAACTTATTGCTACTTCTTATTTGCAATTTACTTAAATGAATTATTTCTTTCTAATTAAATAACTGTATTTAATAAATATTTACTCTATATTTCTAGATATACATATGAAAATATTAAAATGGAACTTATTTAAGTATAAAGTAAGAACGGATAAAATTACTTGTCTGAGGAGAAATGAAATTATTTTAAATTTAAAAGATTCTTCTGGATATAATGCAGATGGAATAGTGACTGTTTCATGGTAGTTCACCATTCTCTAAGCACAATTGCACCAATTTATTGTGTTTTATCTATTTAGCATTCATTTTAATGAAGTTATTTTCTATTTCTTACAAGTAGCACTAAACTTCCAATGAAATAATCATTACCTCTGTATTAGCAACCTGGAAGAGCTTGTGTGAGAATCAAATGGGTGTATGAGGAAATTTTGAAAACTACATCACTGTACCATCTTATATGATGACAAGCTTGTGAATAACAATGATGGTGATTATGCTGATGGTGATGACAATGTTGATGATGTAGTTGGCCAAGGTCACCACAAATGTTCATTGATGACCCTTGCTTAGACATTTGTTAAATAGTCATCATATATTATCTCATATATATCATGTAAAAACCCATATTTGTTTACATCTATCCTATTCATAAGTTACAGGTTCAGAGGGTTAAAATCACTAATATCTAGTAAGTGACAACTAGAATTGGATCTAGTTTTGACCTCAAATTCTCTCCAGTTTACTTATGCAATGAGGGAGAATATGCCCACCAAATTCTTACCCAAATTTAAAATGCTTTAAAAATTGATTTCTATATATCTATCAAAGTTGCCATCTACTTGTTTATGTATATTTCTATTAATAATGCTGATTCTTCATTGTGGAATTTCATGGAGTATATGATTTAGAAATTCAACTATATGCACATGCACACACACAAATACTCACTGAATATTCTAGATCTCTTTATATCTTAACAATTTTATGTTTACAACTCTTTGCCTTTCTACATAATTGAAATATATTTCATTTAAATATTAAATAAGAATATTAATTCCTATATAAGTAAACATATAAATAAGTATGTACTAATTTACCTCTTCTTTAGTAGAAATAGTTATGGAAACTTTTGTTGCAAGGAGGATTCATACATAGGATTGCATTCAAGGGAACTTGTTAGACTACAGACAACACTCTTCCAGGCCATCTCATTCTGATTCTATGAATGTCATATATCAAGACAGTAAATTCTAGATAACTGATGGAAATTCAAAATATTTCTTATTTATGACCTGAAGAGTCAAGTATGATGAGCCAATTTTAATTAAGTTAGGTTCACTTTGTGGAGCCAATAGATAGTAAACCTGGCTTAAAGATGAATGGTCATAATTTGTGAGTATGGAAAGCCACTTTCAAGAAGACCAAAGATCTTAGACTATTTTAATAGCTACAGAGAGAGAGGAATTGATCCAAATTAAGTGACTTTTTAGAGGTTGGTTTCTTAATTTTAGAGGCATTTAAAGTCCAATTTGAGATTCCTTATAGAACTTCCAAAAAGGCAAATAAGTCTACCTCTATGGAAGGTTCTCATTCTTCCTGCACCAAGTAAATGCTCAGGCCATATCCAATGGCATTACCTTTATTTTCTGATGACAGGTGATCTTTCTTTGAGATTATTTTTGATCAATGGTGAGGAGAGTATAGGCAAAAATATTTGTTTAAGTGAAAAAGTATATAGTGTCTAAACTCTAGAGTACATGCCTCTACATTAAGCATCTTTTCCTCTCCATACAATATGGTCTTAAGTGATTCACTTCAAATTTCTGGAAATCATTTTATATCATCTAAGAGTTAATAAAGAAACTATATTTAAAAATCATTGTCTTTCATAACTAAATAATATAAATATATACTATGTGAATATATTATATAAATATTTTTAGATATGAAGTGAAACATTTATGTGCAATTTTATTTTCATGAATGAATTTGAATTATAGGAAAATAGTGATCATGTAAAGAAATTTATACTTACTGAATTTGTGTGAAAGTTTTATATAATTCATTTTAGCAGTTGAATAACAGTTGGAGGATGTTCCTCATCATGAATGAGTGTGCATGCCTACAGAATGAATTACAGAGGCAATAAACAGTGTGTCCCATTGTATACATGTTCGAGATAGGGACTTTCAATTACAAATTGAACAAGTTGGACTTAATTTAGATGCTCCAAAAATCACTATTCAATGATAATGTGTCCCCTTTTCTACTGTTCATTGAAGTAAGGTTGCTGAGAGGAAAAGTTGGAATATGGAGAAACTAGGAGAAATGAGGAAATAGAAGACAAAGATGATAAAACGAGTAAATTCTAAACAATAAAACAATGCACTCTTCATATACATTCTTCACCATCTACCACCTAAAGATAATTTTTAGCTATTTTAATAGTTACTTTTTCTTTTTTTTTTTAAATTTGCGAGAACAAAAGAGTGAACTACACTAATTTCTGATTCATTATCTCAAAATATTTATGTGCAAAATATATCATACATTTAAATAAAAAGTTAATATATTTGCATTTTTTGACCTCAACTTTACCTATGAAGTATACATTCTGTATGACTATGCAGGGAAACAGTCTCGCAGAAAAGCATATTTTTACATTTAATAGAAGTAATATTAAAGTCTTTTGGGGAAAAGAATTCTAAGAAAGTAACTTTTGTTGTCTTTTAATATTTCTATGAAATCAAACTATAGTAAAAAACATATCCAAACTAAATTATCTTTCTACATGTAGGCACAATACTTCCAACACCCAAATGTGAAAAAAATAACTCCTATTCTTTGGGGGAAAATGGCCTGCAGGATTATTCCCTGTCTACATAAATCATCTAATTTTGGTAGATTTCAAAGTGTTTTGTTATGAATTTGTAATGATCAGGTAACCTAAAATTTATGTATTTGAAAGCATTGGATTAATTTGTTTCTAGAATATTAACTATAAATGATGTCAGTTAAGCAAAACTATAAATGAGCAATTCTGGGAACCATTTCTTTCATGTGCATTTGCTTTGGTATCTGATAAAGCTAAATCACGTTTCCATAGTAGTGGGAGTTTAACAATAATTTATTTCTTTTATTTACTGTATTGTTTAGTCAATACTCATGGTGAAAATTACTTCTCATAGAAATATTGGAAATATGAAAATACCTAGAAAACAGTAATTGAAGATATGATATTAGTTTCATCATATTCACATCAGTGATTTCTCAAGACATGTAATTTCAATGGTGCATTTTAAAGTTTGAAAATTTTCTTTAATTTTTTTTTATTATTTTTAATTTGTTAATATATATTCAGTACAAGTTTACCCTTTTAACCACTTTCATGTGTAAAATTCAATGTCATTTGTTATATCCACAATATTGTCCTACTCTAACCAACTCCAAAACCAAAATTTTTCATCACTCCAAACAGAAATTTTGTACCACATATGAATGCTCCCCATTCCACCAAACACCAGGCCTTGATAAATGTTATAATTATTTTATTTCTATTCGTAGTGTCACTCCTGTTGAATCATGGAAAATGGAAACCACACATCATATTTTATTCTTCTAGGACTCTTTAACCACACAAGAGCCCAGCTCATAATCTTTGTGATGATGCTGAAAATTGTCTTCATCTCCCTCTTGGGCAATGCCTTAATGATCCTCCTGATTCACCAGGACCACTGGCTGGCTTCACATGCCTATCTACTTTCTTCTGAGCCAACTCTTTCTCATGGGCATGATTCTGGTGTGCACTATTATGCCCAAAATGGCTGCTGACTACTTCACTGGCAAGAATTCCATCTCCCCTGCTGGCTGAGGATTACAGATATTCCTTTACCTCACACTGGATGGTGGAGAGTCCTTCCTCCTGGCAGCCATGTCCTATGATGGCTATGTAGCTATATGTCACCCCCTGCAATATTCTGTCTTCATGAGCTGGCAATTATGCCTGAGAATGACTTTGGGTTGTTGGTTTCTGGGAGGAACTGATGGGCTCATGTAGGCTGTTGCTATCCTAAGCTTCCCATTTTGCAAATCACATGAGATTGATCATTTTTTCTGTGAACCCCCCACACTCTTGCACTTGGCTTGTGCTAATTCATCTGTCTTTGAGTATATCTGCTGTGGGTTAATGCTCCTGGTCCCAATCGCCCTCATCCTAACATCCTATAGTCTCATCCTAGCTGCTGTTCTCCACATGCAATCCACAGAAGCTTGCAAGAAAGTTTTTCCCACTTGCTCATCACATTTGGCTGTAGTGGGACTTTATTACAGAGCTGCTATTTTTTTATACATGAGACCCAGATCTTACAGGTCTGTTAAACAAGATAAGATTGTGTCAGCCTTTTATACTATCATCATCCCTGTGCTAAATCCCCTCATCTACAGTCTGAGGTACAACAAAGTCAAGGGAGACTTACGGAAGTGTATAGGTCAGTGCATTGCTTTAACTCATGAGTAAAATTGATTTGTCCCACTTTCTAAGGTTATCCTAAGTGATTGTGTGTGACTTCCCAGTGTGGCTGCATAACCTTGTACATATTATACTAACATATAATTTATCTATCTTTTTGGACATGTGTACCAATTCCCATGATTTGTACTCCTTTGCTAAAATGTCATTGTTAAATAAAATAGTGGAAAAAATTTTTAAAAATCTTTAAATCCCATCAACATTGTAAAATGTTTAATAACATATATCTCTGTAAATATTTATTCAAAGCATTAACAAAATGGTTAAACAATATGGACTATTAATTGCTGATATTTTTTATATTGAGGTATAATTTATCCTTATTAAAATGCTCACATCAGAAACACACTCTTAACTGGTCTTGAAAAGTATATACACTCATGTAAGTCACACATACTGTCAAAAGGCACAACTTTTTTTGCCCCAGAAATAATTCTCATGCTCTTTTCCAGTGAATTACCCAACCTCATGTACAAATATTAGACTAAGTTTTATTAACATGCTTTTTTTCAGACTATTCTAAAATTCCATATAAATGGAAACTTTTTTGGTTTCTTGACTCTTCCACTCAAATTTAGACCTACATATTTTTATACCCATAGATTTTTTTCCTTTTATTACTTGATATCACCCTTTATATATATGTATATATTTTTTGTGTATTTTTATATTATTTTTTATTCATATCTTGACCATTTTCAGTTTAGGTTTGTTATGTCTAAATCTGCAATAACTTCCCTTTTGTCAGTCTATGTTCTAGTTTCTCTTTGTAGAAGGACAGCTAACTTTTCAATATTATTTTGCAAATTGACTTTACAGTTTTACACTCCATCATCCTGCATGCAAGTTCTAATTGCTCCATTATGTTAGTAATGTTGGCAATTGGCAACCTTGCTCATTTTAGCAATTCAAATGTGTAGAATAGAATTTATAAATTAGACCCTATCAAATTTTGTGAGCCTTCAGGACCTGTCCATAGGTTTCCATTCAGACTTTTAGGGTCCTATTACTTCTGAGTCAATGCCCTCACTTAACAGCAGATACCTGCAAATTTGGGAACTCATTTTTATTGTCTGTGAGTGACATATGGATGAAGGTTTGAGTCTGGTTTTCAGAAGTATCTACTCTGTTGCTACAAGATATACTTTATTTGCAGAGCAGATACAGTATTTTTCATGTCATTTATGTAGAGATTTCTTGGGGATTAGCAGCCCTGATCTTACTTTGTTCTTCCCCAAGTTTCTCCTTCCCCTACCAATCTCACTATACTTAGCTTTGAAAAACATTTTTAAGTATAAAACACATGGTCACCTGAAACCTTGCTTTTATAAGTTCTTTGATTAAGAGTATCAAATGATGATATTTGCATATCTCCAATGGCATATAACTGCAGGCTGTAAGAGCTATCAATGCCCTTTTTACTTGCAGAAATAACAGTCATTAATGGCTGGACTAAAGTAGACTTATTACTCTACAAGTGGAAGAAATTGTGTAATTTACATAAACGTAGTGGCAACCAGAGGTTCGGAAAAGAGATAGAGGAAGAATAGGTGTAACAAGGGGAATTTTTGGGACATTGAAATTTTGCATGACATTACAATGATGGATACAGGCCATTATACATTTTGTCAAAGCCTATAAATCATGCACGACAGAGTGTAAACTATAATGTAAACTATATTCCATGGTTAACAGCAATGCTTTAAATATGAGTTCATCAATTGTAACAAATATATCACACTAATGAAAGATGTTTTTAATGGAGGATAGTGGGGTGGGAGAGGGAGTATGGAATATGGGAATCCCCTATAATTTTCACATAACATTTATGTAACCTAAAGCTTCTTTAAAAATAAACAAATAAACAAATAAGCAAATCAGATTAGAGAACCTTTACAGAAGCTCCAGAACAATTTGAGAAAACCCATCTCTAAGAATATTTTCCTCCAAAACCACTCTTAATCAATATCAGTCAGGTTTCTGCAGAAAAACACAACAACAATAGGATATATTATTATTATTATTAAGACTATATTAAGGCATTAGCTCAGGCAATTGTGAGAGCTAGTGAGTCTTAAATCTATAGAGCATGCTGGCACACTGCAAACTCAGACAAGTTTTGATGTCCTCCTTCATCCAAGTTTCAAGTTTCTTCTCTAGGGAATCTCATGGTTTGTTCTTAAGGTCTTCAATTGATTGAAGGCCACTAACATTATTGAGAGTAATTTCCTTTGCTTAAAGTCAACTAATAGTAGATGTTAACCACATCTGCAAAAATATTCACAGCAACATTTAGAGAAGTTTTTGAATAAAGCTCTCTGTGTTTTAGCCCTCTAAGTTGACATAATAAACTAACCAACACAAAATTCTTTGGTAGGTGGAATGAAAATGCCAGAACTGCCAGAGTAGAATGATGAATAAAAGGTAAAAATAGTAAGAGCAGTAATCACATTTGAACTGTTTTTTTATGCAAGATGAGCTTAACATCATCAACAGAAGCACCAAGAATGTAAAGCAGAGCACCCTTGAGCAATGCATTAGCAAACTTGAGAAGTCCATTGGTGGTTTTCCATTTTGGCCAAGCTTTAGGAAGAAAAGGTGCTATTCTTTAACAAGGGCCCAATATATAAGTGCAGATGGAATAACAGGGGCCATGTGGTGCAATATACACATCAGAGACAACATGAATATAATTCTGAGAATGAACAATGCTTCATTAGATATATAAGGGCAACCATCAAAAATGCTGCTTTATTTATTTAAAAAATCATAAACTAGGGTATTTATTGCCAAATAAAATTGAACTTCTTGTTATAATGATTATACTACAAGAGCAAGTGGAATTTATCCCAAGGATACAAGAGTGGTTCAACCTAAGAAAGTCAATCAATTCAACACCACTTAAGAGAATGAAGGAAAGAACCCAGGTAACTGTATTGAAACAGAAAAGTCATTTGACAATCCTAACAAACTTACTGATAAAAAAAAAAAACACTCAGAAAATTAGCTATAGAAGATTTTTCATAAATGAGAAACCCCTGGTAAAGTTTATAGTAAATATTGAAAGACCTAAAGCTTTCTGCCAGATTCATATCAGGAACAAGACAAAGATGTCCACTTTCACCACTACAATTTAAAGCAATTAGGCCAGAAAAAAAAAACTTCTATCAAGTTGGAAAGAAGTAATGTTATCTCTATTGACCGATGACAGGATCCTATGTAAAGAAAAACCCCAAAGTATCCACAGAAACTACTAGAGCAAATAAACTGTTTTAACATTGTTGCAAGTTGCAAGATCAATGCACCTAAGTCATGTCTGTTTCTATAAACCAGCAATGAAACCTCTGAAGAGAAAATCATGAAAGCAATCTCATATATATTGTCATGTAAAAAAGTAAAAACAGCTATAAATACATTTAATCAAGACTGTAAATGACTTGTACACTCAAACTACAAAATATTTGTGTAAGAAAATAAAGGAGACCTACAGAAATGGAAAGGCATACCATGTTCATTCCTTGGGACACTAATTATTGTTAAGATGCCAGCACTACCCATAGTGATTTCCAGATCCAATGTAATCCTGCTGAAAATTCCAGAAGTCTTTATTTACAGAAATGGAAAAGCTAGTCATCAAATTATTTGGAAAGACAAGTGTCCTCAGATAACTGGAATATTTTGAAAAGGAAGAAAATATTTTAACTTCAAAGAAGCTTTAGGTTACAGAAAAGTCACATAGAAAATATAGAGGATTCCTGTATAACCAACGCCCTCCCCCTTTTCCACTCTCCCCTATTAATTACGTTTTCCATGCTGATGGTACTTTTTGTTACAATTGATGTGCCAATATCGAAGCATTGCTACTAACCATGGTCAGTGTTTTTACAATATGGTTTATATTTTAGACCATACATTTATAGGTTTTGACAAAATTTAAAATGACCTTTATCCATTGTTGCAAGATCATGCAGAACAATTCTAATGCCCTAAAAAAGCCTTGTGTTCCATCTGTTTTATTCTTCCCTCCCTGTCCCCTAGGAACCTATGGCAAACACTAACTTTTCATTTTGAAGAATAAGAATCATAGTTACTTGCAAATATATTGAGGGTTTGACATATTTATCTGTTTTCTTTTATTAGAAACTGCCTATGTTCTCCAGGGATACTTGTCCTTCTAATTGAGAACATAGAAGGATTCTCCAGATGGGAATTTAACATTTTCTTGTTTATTGTGTGGTTCTCCATCCACTAAAATAGCACACTCTGACAAGATGAACATTTACATATTCCATAGAAGCATGACCCAGGTGCACTTTATCTCATATAGCACCCACACCTGACACCGTACACCAGTAACCCTCCCCTGCCGTATTTACCAAAAGAGCATTACCAACATTGTAGTTTCAGCCACAGACCTGCATATCCTTATAGTTCACCTGTTCCTTCCCCTGACCTCCACCCCCATTTCCACGGAGAGTCCAATCCAATCCTGCCACCCTTCACCCCCACGCAGACCAACACCACTGAACCCAATCACACCACTGTGCCACTGTCATGTCCATCCACTGCCAAACCACACCCTTCCACCCTTATCATAGATTTTGCCCACATGGGCATCAGCTCACCACTCTCTATTCCCTTTCTGTTTCTTGAAAAGATATCTTCCAGACTCTGGGGGAATATATGGAAAAAATGAAACTGTACATAAAAGACAACAGATCTTACAGTGATGAAAGAGAGAATGTCTAAAAATTTTACATTATTATAATTTTTTTGTATTTTATTTGTAATTTTTAAAAACTATAATTATTATTTGATTTTCTTATTAATTTTTTGTTTTGGTTATTTTATTGGCTTCATTTTAGTAGAGGTTTTGGATCACAGAAGGGTCTCAACTGTGGCAGGGGAGAATAACTGGTGCAGAGTTTAAAGTTAATGGAGGAATTTATGGGGAGAGGTGAACCTGTGGCATGACTATAAGCCATATGAATATGTTCAAATGTTCATGGGACATTGTCTCAGTAAGTGAGGACCTACACAATAACCAAAAGAATATTGAATTCCCATCCTAAGGAGTTCTACTACATCCTTTAGTAGGATGACAAGAATCCCCCATGTAAAAGGACAGTACCCAGTGAGGGAAGACAGATCATTATGCCAGGCCCTTGATATTGATGATTGTACTTTTGAACCTTTTCTTATGAAATTCAAACTTAGCTTAATATTATATACTGCCTAGGAGTTGCCTCCTGAATGCCTCTTTGTTGCTCAAATGTGGCCCATCTCTAAGCAAAACTCAGCATATATACATACTACCTTCCACCTGGAGTGGTGCATAACTCCTGGTGTGAACCTCCCTGAGGAATTCTTAACAAGTGCCAAAGAACAATGCATCTGGAAAAATACCTTGAGGAAAAGGGGGAAATAATAAATACAAACGAGTTTTTATGGCTTAAGGAATTCAAAGTGATTCCGGTGGTGATTCCAGAAGTTACACTTACGCAAATCTCAGCAGGATCTCCTTATTGCCATAGTAAACAGTGCCTCAAACAGTGGGTTTCAGAGGGTGCTAGAGACAGCCAGACACTATAAACAGAATAGACAAGCAAAGGAATTCAGCACCCTGTCAGTGAGTCTTACTTTGGAATTTATGCTCCCCAATATAACAGAGTTAGATTCATTTATAGTTTCACTACACATGGCTCTTCTGCCCCTTTTGTTTGAATCTAAGATTAGCACTATACTTGTTAAATATATGTCCCAGAAACTTAAGTCTTTGTTCTGTTCTTGTTCCAGTTGAGCCCAGAATCTCAACAGAGTTTCAACACCTACTCTTCAGTTCATTGGACTCACCCAGTACAACTAACAAGGGGATTATGATGGACAATGCCCATCCTAAGGAACAGACAGTGTCCGCAACTGCCAGCAAGATAGTTCCATCCATCTGCCCCATGGGATCTAAGCCCCCTCTCAATTTGAAACAGAATAGGCATCACCATCCCCAAATCCTCAAGAATGGGAATTGAACAATGGAATAAAGTAGACTTATAATTATTCAAAAGCACAAGCAGCATAGGAAAAAATAGATAAATTTGAGTTAAAATTAAAACATTTTATGCATGAACAAAAATTGAAAAGAAACCAGAAAAATGGGAGAATATATTTTTAAATCTTCTATCTCATGAGTTTAATATCCAGAATATATAGATTATGCCTGTAACTCAAAAACAAACTAATTACAAAATAAACAAACATCTTCAATAGATATTCCACCAAATAAATTATATAAATGGCTATAAGCACATGAAAACATCCCCAGCATCATTTGTTGCTAGGAAAATGCAAATTTTCCTACTCACATCCAATAGAAAGGGTATTATTTTAAATGAAAATAACATGGTGGCCCAGAAATAAACTAGGAACCCTCATGCGTTCCTTGTGGGAAAGTAAAATACTGGATCCACTGTGAAAAACAGATTTTGGGTTCCTCAGTAAGTTAAATACAGAATTATTTTATGTTATTCAGCAATTAAACTTCTAGGTCTGTATACAAAAGAATGAAAACAGGGACTTGACTAGATATTTGCACACAAATATTGTAAGAGCATTAATCTTGACAGCCGAAAGCTAGAAGTAACACACTTGTCCAACAAATGAATGTATAAACAAAATATAGATTTCTATTATGCTACAAAAAATGATATTGTGATAACATGCTAAAAAGTGATCAAACTTGAAGAAATAATGTTGAGTGAAATAATTCAGACACAAAAGGAAAAAATATTGTATGATGAACAAAATGTGGATAAACAAAATGAATAAACAAAATATGGTATATACATCCAATGGAATACCCTTCAGCTGTAAGAAAAAATGAAATTGGGATGCATATGGCAATATGCATGAATGTTAAGGATATTATATTGAGTGAAATGTCAGACACAAAATAACAAATATTGTATTGTTTCACTAATATGTCCTAAAATGATGAGAACGTAATGGAGGTAAACTAGAGTGCAGGTTACTAGAAAATTCAATGTGGGTTGAGAATGGGAGCTGATGCTGATGTAGAATTTTTAATAAGGTTGATTATAAATGTGTGGAAATGAATAGAGATTATTTTAATACATTACAGTGAGTATAACTAACAGTTCTGATTTATAAATGCGATTGTAGTTGAAAAGGGTAGTCTGTGGATATAATATTTCATTTGAAATGAAGCTAGAGAATAACGTAGGGACTGTATAACATTGTGATTTTGGTGGTGGATTAAGATTGTGGTTAATAGTATAAGAATGTTCTTCTTTTATAAAGTTTAAGAATATGGTGATAGCTGAGAAAGTTACAACTATGTATATAGTTGTATATAACTTATGGATTATAGTTAATGGTAATATTGTAATGTTTCTATTGTAATGGCAAAGAAGATATATCAATTCTGTGACAAAAATAAGGAGGTATAAGAGGGTATGTGATATTTCCATTTGGAGTAATGAAAATGTTCTAAAATTGAGGTGATGACAGCACAAATCTGGGATGAATATGAAAGCCACTGAATGTACACTTTGAGTGGATTGTACAAAGCATGGGACTGTATAACATAATGAATCCTGTGGTGGAAGATAAACTGTAAGTAATGGAACAAATATGAGGCCATTCCCTCATAAACTATAAAAAGCATATAATACCAAAACAGGGTGTCAATAACTGGGTGTGTTGGGGGAAAAATACACCAAATGTAAGATCTTGGCTATAGTTAGTAGTAATGGTTTTACAATGCTCTTTCATAGTTTGTAACAAGTGCTTCACAACAATGCAAGGTGTTATTTGTGGAGTTATGCATATGAGCCCTGTATGATGATATGCATGTATGTTTCATAAGTTCACAACTTTTATTATACACATTATTTTTGCATGTTCATGTATGAATAATAAACTTCAATAAAAAATTTTAAAAATATATAACTACAATGTATATCTGAAACAAGTATTAATAAAACTGCATGCACAGCAACTCTGTAATGAATATGAGAGCCACAGAGTATACGTTTTGAAAGAATTGTACAAAGGATGAGAATATATAACACAATGATTCCTGTGGTGGAAAATGGACTGTGGTTAACAGAACAAATATGAAAATGTCCTCTTTTGAAGTATAACAAGTATATAATACTAATTTAGGGTGTTAATAACCATGTGTGTTAGGGGAAAAATACACCAAATATAAGATATTGACTATAGTTAGTAGTAATATTTTGACAATGATTTTTC
>JAQZBX010073016.1:0-14997 GCA_029593785.1 Cabassous unicinctus | reverse complement strand
TTTTGGAATGCATAATTACATCAAACTGCAAAACTGTGACAGGGGCAGAATAATTAATGGTTCAAAAAGCAAGTACAAAGACCTTTTGCCGCTCTCTTCCCTTTTGACCCTTGTTCTTGCCTTCTGCACCCTGCTCTCGCCACATCCCCCCAACATGGATCAACACGCAAGTAAAACCTGGGCTTTTACAATCTATACTGGGCAATTGCAGTCTGCAAAGCAGCCCGCTTTATCACTCTTGAGCCCCTTCCTCTTTCTGGGACCCACGATCTGTTATTTTCTCCCATTTCTCTTCCCTCCCTACCTTAATAAATTACTGGCTTAATCAATGTGGTGTGCTCTTGAAATTCATTTCTTGCAGTTTGGCCAAGGACCTAGACAAAATCCAGCTACAAGCAGATTATTCCTTTGTCCTGGTTTGGAACACTCTCCTCTTTCCTAAGGCAAAGCACTGGCCGCAAGACAACAATAATAGCAAAACGTAAGTTGAGGAAAAATACCTAAAATGTGAACTTTGGTGGCTGGTATTTGAAAACATGCCTCCCTCTGCTGTTACCCAGCTCCTTTCAATGCCTGACACTGAAGTTCTGAGAAAATTTTAATTGTGTTTTGGTGGTAATGGTTGTTTAAAGAATTCAGTATAAAGGGCCATTTTATGAAAGTGTAAAAGGGCATTCAATTCAGGACTGGGCATATGAGGAAAATTATACATGTTTCTATACTTCTATAGTAATCTCATACATAGAAATGCAAATATCCTTTACAATATATAAATTATTAGGATAGTGTATTAGTCAGCCAAAAGGGGTGCCGATGCAAAGTACCAGAAATCTGTTGGCTTTTGTGAAGGATATTTATTTGGGGTAAAATCTTACAGTTATAAGGGCCTACAGAATACAGCTCAAGATTACTTCCTCATCCAAAGTCAGTTGCCATGTGTTGAAGCAAGATGGCAAGCAGTATCTGAGAGGGTTTAGCCTTCCTCTTTCCTCTTAAGGCTCCATGGGCCCAGTTTCTTCCAATCTCAGTTGTAGGCTATGTCACTCAGCTGCTCTGTTCTCTTCAGCTGCAAACTATTAGGCAAATGGCGCACCTCTCTCCGGGCCCAGCATCAAGTTCTTTCCTCTTCTGTGTCTATGGAGCTCTCGCTATTCCTCTGTGTATCTTCTCCTACTGTGTGTTCTCCTTGAGTGAGTGTTCATTTATATAGCCCACCAAGGGGGTGGGGACTCAATCCTGAGTCGCCCTAATGACGTGGTCAATTCAAAGCCCTAATCTTGATTTAATCAATTAAACATAAAACCTTTGGATTTAATACAATCAAAGGGTATCACACCCAGAGGAACAACCAGTTTGGAATTCATAAATAATATCAAACTGTCACAGATGGCATATAATGTTTCAAAGACTTGAACTTCTCTCTATATGTATTTATTTCTTCTCTCTTGATTCTTTAAAATTCAGTAAAAATTTCTATTTCAAAATCACGGACTACATACATGTGTTCATATCTTAAGAGACTCTATTTAAATGATAATCAATGGTGAAAATTCAATAAATCAATAAAAGCAAGGTATTTGGGGAGAAGTTATTTGCTAAAAAATGGTTTCAACAAGTTTTAGAAGGTAAAAACAGAAAAGTGCCTGCTGATAAAGTAGAGCAAACTAAGATGAATCAACCTTTAACGGGCACAGAAATGTTTCAGCTAAGGAAGGAACTGATCTGCTCCATAATGCAGTCAGCAAGTGTGATGGGAAGTAAGAGGAAGAAGTGAATAAAATCAGGACTCTTATCTTACTGGAGAAAGAGGCTGAGTGGCATCCACAAAGCACATCATTTTCTGCAGTGGATGCCCTTTGGTGAGCATTCACAAGCGGCACAAATATCTTCATAATCTGTGCGCATTCTGAGAGGTTCACCTATATACCCATTTCCCATACTTTCTAAAAACCAATCTTTTAATCCAGTATCTTCCAAGTCCCTGATTATCCAGCCAAACCATCAGCAAGGCCCATGATCATTACGGATCAGTGCTTCTCTCCATCTCTCACTCCAGACATAGTGGGAAGCCAATGCACTGCTCCAAATTCTCCCCCCAGGGCCCCTGACGGTCACCTCTGAGCGGAGCTAAAGAGTTACAGCTGTCTACTTCCAAGTGGTACCTCCATATCGTGCAGAGCCATCTCTAAATCTTAAGTTTTTTCTTCCTCAGTCAACTGGTTGTAAGAAATGCCCTAAAAGGCCATAGAACAGTTTTGGAGAGATGAGACAATTCAGCAGGAAAAGATGTTGAAGGAGACAGCCACCTGCTCATGCAGCTTGCTCATACCTGTTGAACCTACTCAAGCTTGGTTTCTTTTACACCATCTCCATTTGATGATAGGTAACTGGCCTTATGTCCTGTAGGTCAAACCATACCCCACTCATGATGGGAAAAATAGATTTCATGATCACCTGATGTCCCATGGTTGAGATTTTGGTCTCCTCCAAGCCACAGTAGCAAGCCAGAAATTGTATCTCAGAAGGAGAATAGTCACTGCAGAAGGAGACCTAGATTTCTTTCAAATCTTAGAGAAATGCACTAGATTCCCCCACTGGCTCTTGCCAAGGGCCCCATAGAGTGTTTCTACTTTGCATAGGTACTGTGAGTACAGTCACGTCTACTAGATCTTAAGTCCTAACTGATAGAGAAGCTCATGCTTCAGTGATTCAACAGAGAGATCAAAATAGCACATTCAGGGGAGCGGATGTAGCTAAAGTGGCTGAGTGCTTACTTCCCATGTACAAGGTCCCAGGTTTGATCCCTGGTACTTCCTAAAAAAAAAAAAAAAATAGCACATTCCAAAATGTTGCCTCCAAAATCCAAAAGAATCTATCAAGTGCTGTGCCTCTCTGTGGTAGGTGATGCAGCATGCAGGAACCCGATTTCACTTTGGAGGGGATATCGCAATACACTTCAGACCTGGAGTCTTTCCAGGCTCACTTCGATCAGTTACTCACCACTAAAGTTCCCTCCAGGCCAGGCATTCAGATTCACGGTACATCTAAGCTGCCCTTTACAGCAGGTGTGCCCACCTTGTCTTTGGCAGTTAAGTGCCTCCACTTGGCCTCTGCTGCTCTTGGACCCCATGACCATACCTGCATCCAACTGGGCACAATCACAGAGCCTCTCAAGGATGCACGTGCCCCCTCATGAGCCCTGGTGAAGGACGTGTCCTCTGGACCATCTAGCAAACATAGATGGGGAGATGGTGTGTCAGTTGCACATAATAAATCCAATCCAACATTCCTATCTCCCTCAGCTTTGGGATTTCTTCCCCTTTATCATGCCACGGAAGTTCTGGCATCTCAACCTCACTAACTTGAGGCCATCTTAGAGTCCAAGCTTTAGTCAAAACAGCAAACAAGCTGGTAGAGCACCTCCAGCTCTATGAGGTTATGAGTTAAATCTGGAATCTCTGGTAACTGCACTGTACCAAGGCCAAAGGCCCAATCTAATAGTATATCCTGCCCTCCTTGGTCTACCACTTTAGAATCTCCTCCCACTCATGTCCCCCAGGACTGCTAATATAGATGAGCAAATGCTAATGATCCTTTTTGTGTCTAAATGATTTCTTCTTGAGTCATAGTGTATACCTGATGCCCAGGGTGTGCAGAGAATGAGCCTACTTATGGGTCTAGTAACAAGAGTGGGTGGTGTTAGAAGGTGCTGAATAGATTGAGCAGGTCTTTCACGGCATCCACTCTGAGTGAGGTTATCACAGGGATTTTAAGTGAAGGAAAGTGTAGTTTCCTCAGAAAGTACAGGGCATGGTCCTTCTGAGCAAGGGAGGCTCAGAGTGACTTGGGGATTCAAGTTTGTCAGATTTCTCTGAGTCACTCAGATGTCACCACGCCATCTAAGCCCTATAGCTAATTGTTGAGTTTCATCCAACCATAGAAAGTGAATAGTTGTCATGCAAAAGGATGGGAAAAAAAAAAAAAAAAAGGACTCATGTTCAAATGAGTTTGGGAGACTCTTATTGCTGTGGGACTTTTCAAAGGTTTTAGTTTATTAAAGTATATTGTGAATTTAAAAGAAGTCAGTCCTTTCTAAGCTAACAAACTAATTTTAACAGAGTTCATTGCCCAACAATGTTTCCCAAATCATCTTTACAGGGAACGTTTCGTTGTGGAGTATCTGAAGGGGCAGAGTTTTGCCGAAGATGCTTTGATCAATGCACATCCGGAGAAACACCGGATCCATCCATGTCAGGACCAGGACTCGGGCCAGAATGAAGACTGTGTGTGTGAAGAGATGTAGAGGTTGAGGCACGAGGGAAGGTCATGAGCAACCTCCCTTCCAGGGATGGGAGGGCCACCCAGCGCCACGTCAGAGGACCCTGCCAGATTCTGATGCAAGGGGCAAGAGGGCTCAGTTTCATCCTGGAAAACTAGTCACCAGCAGATGTCTGAAGAAAATCTGATGTAGTTTGGGCAAGTGCTCATAAATCTAAAGTATTTTTCCCCAATGGCATAGGAAAAGTTGAAGAATTGGAGACTTTTTACTTGGTTTGAAATAAAAAACAATTTTAAATTAGCACCCCAAAACAAAACAAACAGGAAGTCTTTTTTTTTTTTTTAAAGACAATATCTTCAAGACAAACACATTTAGACAGAATAGAAAATAATTTCCTGTGAAAATAAAAGCAACTAATTCTGAATATGCAAAGTAACCTCGCAGATTCCTGAATCTCCATGCCCTGAAGCTTTTTGCTTAGAGAACAAAATGCTTCTCACTTCACTCAACCAGCTGTCTCTCAAGAAACAGACAAGAGCTGTTAGCGCTGGGTTCCTGTTCCTGAGAGCCTGGTGGAGGTCTCAGGCTTTTTTCCAAAGTCAATCTCTTTCCCACAGATGAGCCTCCCGGCTGCCCGTTTTGATACATAGAAGCATTCTGTTAGGAAGGAAGAGATTTCCCACTGCTGGAAACGTTCCAACCAAGTGTTCCAAGGAAGGTCAAGAACACTAAACTACAGTTTTGAAAGGAAGAGGGATAGTCCACGACCTTTCTTATTAGCCATTCTGAGCTACTGTGATTCACAGAGAATATCACCTGTCAGGTGAACTCTGTAGACTAGTCTAGTCTTGCTCAGAACTAACTCAGGGAGGAAGAGGGAGAGACATATGGCTTACCCCCAAACCAGAGACTTCACAGCTGTTACGATTTGAGGATCCACAGAGCCTCCTTCCCTAAAAACTTCACCCCACTGGTTTAAGTGATGCCCTAGCTGTCATCATTATGCGTAGATATTTTCCCTCTGGCCTGTCTCAGTAAATTATAAATCCCTGAGATTAGACACTGTAGGTGTGGGCTCACTCAGTAGACCTTTTCCAACTAAGAGTGGAAAGGGCAGATATTTTAGGAATGGATTCCTGAGAGGTGTAGTAATAGGTCTTGATAACCATTAAATGGAATAGATTCAAAGAAAAGAGGGACCAATGTCCAGTGAGACCAACAGAGTTTGAGGGGCAGTAAAGTCCTGTGAGTGAAGGAGACCAGAGCTCTGAGTGGGGGAAGGGAGCAGCAATAGCCAAAGTCCAGAGAGAGTCACAGCAAGTACCAGGAATCCGTATCACAGGAGGGAAGGTAGGCGAGACTCCTCTACATTGTGAGATTACGTTGAGCAGCTAAGAACTGAGAGAGGGTCCCAGGGGTCCCGGATTCTGGGACACAGGCCAGGTGGAATCATCCGAGGTCAGCACAGTCCAGAGAGCACAGCCTTGGCAAGGCAGGAGGGCTCAGCAGAGAGCAGTAGGGGCAGAGCCCGGCACACACGGCCGTGGGCCTGTAAGATGCGCTGTGGGAATGTGGGTGCTGGGCCTGGCACAGCCTCTCTGCTTTGAGGCTTGGGACCCCCGCTTAGGATGCCTCGAGAAGGAGCAGATCAGGGTCGGCCTCCGTAGGCTACCACGGTGCGGGCAGGGCCTTCAAGGGGCTTCAAATCCACCCGCAGGGGCCTCGGATGCTTCTACCTCGTCGAACGACGCGTAGCCCCGCTTGCCCTTCATCAGTTTTCTGGACTCTTCCATGCCGAATTATTTAATTCTGAGGCTGCCACCCGCCTTTCTCATGGAATCTTCTCTTTGAAAGCCCCCGGTTTTCCATATTGGCTCTTTGGGTTTTGCTGGCCTTCCTGCCCAGCCTAGCTAACACTTCCTCCGTAGTGCCGTCAGAACCTCGCTGCCTCGCCCCACTTAATCTGGTAAATTCCCTCTTTGGGTCAATTGGACCACCTGGCTTTTTCTGTGTCTTCACCCTGGGTGCTGAGAAAGACAAATTACATTGCTCACCTGTTGGTGATGGTACCAGAATAATGGTTTCCCACTTAGTCTGTCTCTCAGAAACATGCTTTTCCTCTTATTCATTCAACACACTACCTTTGCTCACTACTTTTATAATATGAGCAGAGAAGTATGTCAAGTGCTGAGAATTATGTCAAAAGTACCAAATATTTATTCAAGTTTGAAAACTGAAGAGCTCTTATGAGATGCTTGAAATGATTAAGATGCAGTAATTATCTTTTTACCTTTCTTTTTGCCATAAGGATGATTGCATCTTAGAATCTCTAAGGACACACCCCCAAAATAAATCTAAATGAGCTCAGAGGTGGTTGCCAGCATCTGAAGAGAGAAACTGCACGGATCCCCAAACCTGCTGCAGGCTGAACCTAGCGGAGGGGTGCGGTTTTCAGTCCCTTTGTCTGTCTCTCGCCCTTGCCTTCCCCAGCACCCAGCACCCAGCACCCGTCGACGGCCTGAAGTCTCTGGCTGTGGTACCAAGCCCGTTCTCGTCAGGAAACACTCTGAGCTAGAACTGCATCCTCTCTCTTCCGCCAGTTGTTTTCAGAAAGTCCTCACTGGCTATTGGCTGTCTGCCAGACCTTTGCTGAAGATATAAACAAGAAAAGGCCACTTCCACAAAGTCACCGAACCTCATTTCCAATGAAGTGAAACTTTATTATTGTTTTTATCACCTTAAATGAAAAAGATATCATAGGCTTACATGCAATGGGTTGAAGGTCTAGCCTTAGAAATGGATATGCTCATTTCTTCTTTGGAGAAAAGTAGGAAATTCAGAAGAATGGGTAACCCTCGAGAAGTCCCGAGGGGGAGGAGAGGAAAGCCGAAACTTCCTATCCTGGTGATCTGGATACACTGCAGGAAAGAGGAGCTATGGGCACACAGTAAGGAAGCAGGGACAGGGAAGGGCTTGGGAACTGAGATGAGGCAGCGGTCTGGGAGAGCTGCTGTTGATTATGGGAGGGTAAAAGAGAATATGAGCGTATTTTGAAGCCTAAGCTACTAGGGAAATAAGTAATATCCCTTTTCAAGTCCTGAATGCTGGTCTACCCGAGGGGCCATGCTGGCTTCATTAGGCCCCTCCTTATATGCAAAATTTTCACTTGGACTCTTTCAAATTAAAATCTGTGGCACTGAGTAATAGTTACACCCAATATAATTTGCTTGTCCTTTTGAGTTTCTTTGGTGTCTGAGACAAGTGATTAGAAACGTGAGTAAGACTCAGCCTCTCCCTCTAGTAGGAGTTTAGAGGCAGCCTGGCACCGCGGCAGCGAAGGGCACAAGCTCTGCCATTCGCCAGCTTTTTTATATCAGACAAATCACATAGCCTCACCATCCCTCAGATTCCTTGTACACGAAGTAGAGAAAATTGTGGTATTTGCCCTGTAGCACAATTCTGAGGACTGAGATCACACGTGCAAAGTCTTCAGTAATCACAGCTAGAACAGGGGCAGTTCCGCAGAAACCCTAGCCTTAGTTATTAGCCCGGGCACTCACGACACATCCAGCTACAGGAAGGAGAAAGCAGGTCGCAGCAAGTAGGAGAAGCTGTGCATCGATTTATAAATTTACAAAAGTCATCATAGACATGACAGATTTTACTTCAGCTGAGTCAGGTTTGTTCACATTCCAGAAAGGGGCATCGAAGCCCCAGATCCGGGAGAGCTGGAAGAAGATTTTTGCCTCCTTCGACCACACACAATTTATCTCTTGGTCCTTTTCTCAGCTCTCCTCTCTTCCCTCTCGCCCTGGAAACCTCATTTACTGTCATGACTCCACCTATCACCCTCATAGAACAGGCTCCCAAACAGCTTTCATTGCGCTCCAGACCCACATTCCCACCTTCCTGGAAAAACCTTGCTGCCTAGATGTGCTGCCAACCCAGGAAGCTCCGTTTTTGTTGTACTCATCTTCGTACCTAATCTTCTCATAGCTTAGGTTTAAAATTGTGTTGAAATGAATAGATTGAGGTCAAAATGCAAACATGCATGCATAAAGCAATGAGTGAATGAATAAAACTGTGAACAATTCTTCAATTTAGGCCGAGTAAGATTAGCATATAAAAAGCTTTTAAACTATTGCATATCCACAAAGCAAAACTAAATTGAAATGGAGAGTGCTGACTTCTTTCTTCAACCTGGACTAGATGTCCAGTAGTGGGTTCTGTGAAGAATCTGCCCTGCCAGGTAACGTCAGCAAAAAGGCTCAGGCAGCAAATGGAGCTGGGTGGGAAGGAAGTCATCAACCAGGTGTAGGCAGTTCAGAAACACGCCTTTGTGTTGCTCCAAATAAGAGGAATTCTGAAAGGTAAGAAAAAGCTGGACGCTCTCAACATAATAAATGTGGCCATGCCCTGCAGGAATCAATTTTCTATACTGAAAGTCAATGAGCTGTGGGTGACGTGGTCAAGGAATATGGCGGACGAGAGCCTAACCATATAAAAGTAGTCCTGTCCTGCAGTCTTCCATCCTTGATCTAGAGAAAAGAATCAGGAAGGAGAAAGCTGGAGAAAGTATGTGAGAATCATAGTCCCCACTCAATAATTTTATTTATATATTCAATAAAACATTCCCGCCTATCTATGTGTCCGATGGACAGGCCAGGGAGGCAGTGGGGTGGTATTAGTCTAGCCATACCCTTCTATTGGAGTCTTGGCGAGGGGAGGCACTCTAAACTTTTGAAGTAAGGGCCACTTGGAGACATAAGTGTTAACAGAAGATGACAATCATGTGTTCCCTCAAATCTAGAGAAATAGTCACCAGTGAAAATATGGCTAAGCCCTTGTCATGCGCTGTAGCCGTTTGGCAGTTTGATGAAGTTATGAATTCCAAAAATAGATACTGGATTATTCTTGTAAAGGGGTCTGTTAATCTGGGCATGATTAAGTTATAACTGGGGCTTTGATTGGGCCACGTCAGTAGGGTGTTGAGCCCCACCCCTTGGTGAGTGGAATCTTGAAGATAAAAGACATGGCAAAGGACAGAGTTGGAGCAGTTTTGAATTGGAGTTGTGATGCAGAGTCTTGAGCTGGAGCCCTGGGAAGTAGCGTACAGAGAAGCATGGTCGTGAAGAAAGAGAAGGCCCTGGGAAGAGAAGCAAGCCATTTGCCTGATAGTCTACAGCTGGCCTTGTGGCACAAAGCAAGCCTGAGCCCAGACAGAGGCAGCCCTGGAAAGAGAGGAGCCCAAGAAGCCTGAACCCTGGCAAACGTCGGCAGCTGTTTTGCTCCAACATGTGGCGATGAACTTTTGTGAGGGAAGAAACTTGAGCTTTATGGCCTGGTAACTATAAGCTTCTACCCCAAATAAATACCCTTTATAAAAATCAACTGATTTCTGGTATTTTGCATCAGCACCCCTTTGGCTGACTAATATATGTGCTGAAGGTACAAAGTGCACCTGTGCCTCCAGGTGGGCAAGGGCCTCATTTTTGCCTTCCTTCCTGCCTATCTGTGGTGCCTGCCATTGACGTGTGCAGAGCCACTGATGACCTGGAGTCTGGGGCCGCGTCCTCCTCTGCCTCTCCACCAGGACTGGGTGATGATGCCAGTCGCGTGTGTCCTCTGCGGAGCTGGCCTCCACCAGAACACCGTCACGTGGAGCCTGGTGGAGACTGGACATGGAAGAGGTGTGTTCCTTGCCCTGACCAAGTTGATTGTGTCCAAGGACTCAGGGCAAATGCTTCCAACTGTCAGACCCAGGTTCATAAGCAACCCCACAAGAGATGGACGTTGCTGTCAAATCATCTCAAGTTCACAGGTTAAGAGCTTTGAAAATGAAAAGAAAAAAGAGCAAATGTTGCCTTTTCAGAATGATTTGCCCAACACAGTGACAGTGTGCTATTTGAAAAGCTCTTCTCCTTGGAAAAGCCTGCCCTGTCTCCTGATCACTTCCAGCTGATCAAAGAACTGCTCTTGGAATTTGCAGAGAATAGCCGTGTTTCAGCAACCAAACCAGAAGGGCAGTAATTAACACAAATTGTTGTGTGCCCTGCATGGGCACTACCTCACCTTATCTCACGAGCAGGCCTCCGAGGTGGGCGAGTGAGGAGGCGCTAATATTTACTATGAAATGATGGCTGCGGTAGCTATTGTATGAAGTGGAAACAATTCAAATCAGGCTCCCTTGTTTCCCTGTTCTAGGTTTATAATCACCACCATGAAAATCCGGAGGCCATACCTGAGCACAGTGAGCTGCTGTGGCTGAGGTTTTAGGAGATTTCCAACCCAGGTTTGCAGGGCAGGTACATAATTTGAAGGAATTGGTACAAAATGAAAACGCAGGGCCCCTTGCAAAAAAGCAGAAAAAAGTGCCATTAAAGGTCTTTCCTTTTTTCTGCATCATGGTGGTTTTTTAATTTCTATTTAATGAAAAACTAAAATTTTCAACATTGGCATGAATTTTGCCATTTATTTTTATATTGTGCAATGAATGACCGTTTTAAATGCAAATAGGAGCGCATTTAACTTGTGTGCAGAATAGCTTAAATCACGGTTCCTATTTTGTGTTTCGTAACATATGCATTTCATTCTGACCAGATCAGTGGAAACTCTGCACAGAACGAACTCAACTGACTTTACTTCATTCCTTGATACAGCGCACTCTTCAAACACTCTACTTGTTTCCACGGATGGGAAGGAAGGGCTGAGAGGGAAAGGAGCTATGGGCGGCCCATCTTCCCTGGCCTTCTGTTGTCATTGTCAGCATAAGCGGTTTGGCTAACACTGGGCAGTAGCACAAGAAAGACAGGGCAAGGCAGGTTCCTGGGCGTTCGTGTTTTTTAGCATTAGCAGGAAAAGCATATGTACCCCCACCCCTGCCCGGTCACAGCCATCGCTCACCTCTCACGTGCTTTGCGTGGCGTTGAGGCGCCCGCTGGTGTGTCCATTGGAACTCTGTGCCCTGGGCACCGTGGGCCACCTGGTGGCCGGGAACAGCATGTGCTCCTCGTCCCAGTGGGTCCTCTGACAAATCCCAACATCAAAGACAAGATTATGAACGTTGTCAAGACAGCGACGTCAGAGCATTAAAGCCAGGGTGGGGCCCAGTGCGACTGCAGGTCCGTGCACGTCTCTTAGATCCTGTGGGAATCGACTTCCTTGTGTGTGAAACGAGGGGGCACAGATCCCCACTCCACTCAAAGGACCCTTCTTTCCAATCTTTACTTCTCAAATACTTATCACCCACTCCGACTCCCAAGAGCAGAAACTGGAGGAAGGCAGGAACCTGGTCTCGTCCACAGCTGTGTCCGCAGTGGATGGCCCTGAGCTGAGCGGTGCCCGTAGATGCATGATGCTTGAAGGCACAGCCCACGCGCCTCCCCGCCCTGCTGCCCAGCCTTCCCACTCTCTCCATCCACCTGGAGCAGGGGCTCCTAACCAGGGGTCTGTGAGCTTGAACTGAAATAAAAAAAAACATTATTCTTGCGGGGACGTGTTGGTGCGGGTGTGATATGTTTATTAAATAATACACAGTATAGTGTGGACTTAGTAAGGGGCCCGTGGTTTTCACCTGACTGACAAAGCGGTCCATGGAACAAAAAAGGTTCAGAACCCCTGGCCTAGTAAGATCCAGGCCCCAGGACTGGTGAGATATTGGAGCCAAAAGGTCAAGCCTAGCCTGATAAAGTACAATTAAGAAAAATATAGAGCCAAGACTTTGAATGTGGGAGAGCCACACTATAACCTAGACTTCTGCTAAACTCTGGAGACCCGCTCTGCTCCTCTGGAGCGAGGCTGGGCACGCTCCCCAGCTCGTGCGTGCCAGCAGCTTAGTGATTCCGGCTTTAGGCCATCTGCAAAGAAATAAAACAAGACGCATTTAGTGGCTTCAAGTCGCCCCATGAGTACGCGCCTTGCTGGGCCAGTGTTCAAACCTGCCTTATTGAACCAGAGGCCTGGGCAAGCGGGGTCTTCTTTCTGTTTGACCTTGGCACTGTCTCCTTCTCATCCCCAAATCGTCCTGTACTGTAGAAAGCCTCTGGTAGTTAAATGACGTGTGATGAAATGGAAGTAAATTAGTGAGCTACTGTTCTGCCCAAGCGGCTTCATTTTTAAGGCGCTCTGACTGGAGGATGATGCTCAAACCATTATTTTAGTCTCAGTTTCTGTTCTGAGTTGGAGAGGGAGTTGGGTGCAGCTGAAATCATGCCAACCAGCTACCATCTGCTCCTCTCATTTGCGAAGTCCACGGTGTATATATAAGGATCTCCACAGTTTGAAATAAGGACTGTGTGGCAGTTTGAGATTATTTATGAATCCTAAAAAGAGAAAGATTATTTTTGTAAACCAATCTATTCCTCTGGGTGTGATACCTTTTGATGGTATTAAATCCAAAGGTTTTAAGTTTACTTGATGAAACCAGTTTAGGGCTTTTGATTCGACCACGTCAGTAAGGCATGACTCGGGTTGAGTCCCTGCCCCCTAGGTGGGCTGATATAAATGGACACTCACTCAAGAAGACACACAGAAGAGAAGCGAGCTCTGTCGTGCTTGATCCTGGGGCCCCAGGGAGAGAGGAGCCATTCGCCTGATAGTTTGCAGCTGAAGAGAACAGAGCAGCTGAGAAGGCCCTGAGAGGAACGAGCCCTATGCCGGAGACTGACACAGGAAGCCCTGAGAGACTGGCAGAGATGGCCCGCCATCTTGCTTCAGCAGGTGGCAGCTGACTTTGGGTGAGGAACTAACCTTGAGCTGGACTCTTTAGGGCCTTGTAACTGTAAGCTTTTACCCCCAAATAAAAACCCTTTATAAAAGCCGACAGAGGTCTGGAGCTTTGCATCAGCTCCGCTTTGGCTGCCTAATACCGGCTGTGACTTTAAATAGACAAGGTTGTCTTCTTACCTGCCGTGTGAAAGGGCAAATTGTACTAGTCATGGGTCTAGGTAATTCACAAGCACTTGATGGAATATTTATGACCAGATAATATTCTATTGGAATATGTATATCAGAGTATATACAAATAAATATGTTAGCATTTTACATGTATTCAAAGGGGAAAGGTATTTATGACCAGGTATTAATTTATGGGAATCTCGATATAAAAATCAGAGAGATCACTGTAAATGAAAACTGCAGTTTCCATTTGATAGTGAGAGTCTGTATATTCTTACAGCTCAAAACCATGCAATATTTTCTAATAAAATATTAAAACGTCTAGTACAAAACCAAACCAAATGCTTTAAGCCATTTTCTGTAGTGGATGAGAAAACCAAGCTGCCTCGTTTGTGTGCCAAGTCCCACATCTTGAGGGTTTTACTATTCTCCTCAGGAACTCACTTTCAAATTCAGTCTTTTCCAAAGTGCACAAGTAAAAAAGGAAACTGCCTCTCCACATAAAATGAAATTTACATGGAAAATTTAATTTAAAATCCAACATAAAGTCAGATCTTTATAAGTATGTTCCAAAATTCATGCCAAGAAATGGGTGTGTGTACAATTTGATGCCTCAAATTTAATTTCTTCTTAAGTAAAAGTAATTGAAAAATTCATTAAAAATTTTCTTGACAATTACCTAAAAGTTCTCACTTAATGAGACCAAGTAACGTTATCTATTTCTTCCCTGCGTGCCTTGAGGTTAAATCTCTATTACAAACTTCAGCACTTTCTAGTGTCCGGGCTAAATTTGTATTTACTGACACACAAAACTCTCACACCTTTGGGGTAGTCATTCTCTCAACTTTCCTCCCAAATCCTGCAAACTTCTGCTCCCGGGGCCGGGAGGGCGAGTGGCCTTTGGGGAAGCCAGGGCTGCCCTCGCCTTGGGCCGTCCCCGTCCAGTGCACCCCAGCACGGAGCCTGAGAGGTTTAAGTGGTTCCAGCCCTAAAACCCTCCTTTACTACAAATCAGATCCATACATTCCAGTTTGTTTTTTTCTACTTTTAATTGTAGTAACCTATATACAACTCAAAATTAACCATTTTAACCACTTACAAGTGTACAATTCAAGTATTAGCTACATTCACAATATTGTGTTACCATCACCACTACTGCAGCTTTTTCATCAGCGTGAACAGAAGCTCTGCACCCGTCACGCAACGACCCCCTCTCCCCTCCACCACCCTGGCCCCTGGAAGCTGGCACCCTACCCTCTCTCTCTGCATTTGCTTATTTTAGGTACGTTGTAAAAGTAAGCTCATACAATTTTCTTTTTGTATCTCGCTTATTTCACCCAACACGATGATTTCATGATGTTGCATGTTTCAGTACTTCATTCCTTCTTATGGCAGAAAGTATTCCATTATACGGACGGACCACCTTTTCTTTATCCTTTCGTCTGTGGATGGACTCTTGGTCGCTTCCGCCTTTTGGCTCTTGCAATATACTGCCACGAACATTGGTGCACAAGTATCTGAAGGAGCTTCTGTTTTCAATTCTTCTGGGTATATATATACCTAGAGGTGGGTGTATTAGTCAGCCAAAGGGGTGCTGATGCAAAATACCAGAAATCGGTTGGTCTTTATAAGGGGTATTTATTTGGGGTAGAAGTCCACAGTTACCAGGCCATAAAGTGTAAGTTTCTTCTCTCACCAAAGTCCATTGCCACGTGTTGGAGCAAGACGGCTGCCGACATTTGCCAGGGTTCAGGCTTCTTGGGTTCCTCTCTTCCCGGGGCTGCGTTTCTCTCCGGGCTCAGCTCCTCTGGTTCCTCCACAAG
>JAQZBX010073015.1:0-14985 GCA_029593785.1 Cabassous unicinctus | reverse complement strand
TCCATTTACAATAGTAACTAAAAGAATCAAATACCTAGGAATAAATTTAACTAAAGATGTAAAGGACTTATATACAGAAAAATACACAACACTGTTAAAGGAAATCAAAGAAGACTTAAATAAATGGAAAAATATTCCCTGTTCATGGATAGGAAGAATAAACATCATCAAGATGTCTATCTTACCCAAACTAATCTACAGATTTAATGCAATCCCCCAAAAAATCAACACTATATTTTTTAAGGAACTGGAAAAACTAACCACAAAATATATTTGGAGAGGTAAGAGGCCCCAAATTGCCAAAGACATATTGAAAAAGAAAAATGAAGCTGGAGGTATCACATTGCCTGACTTTAAAACTTACTACAAAGCTACAGTGACCAAAACCCTATGGTATTGGCACAAGGATAGAACTACTGACCAATGGAAACGAATTGAGATTTCTGATATAGATCCTTGCATATACCATCATCTAATATTCCACAAGGCTACCAAGCCCACTCAGTTGGGAGAGAATGGCCTCTTTAACAAATGGTGCTTGGAGAACTGGATATCCATATCCAAAATAATGAGAGAAGAATACCATCTCACACCTTATACAAAAATCAACACCAGATGGACCAAAGATCTAAATATAAGAGCCAAAACCATAAAGATCCTGGAAGATAATGTAGGGAAGCATCTACAGGACCTTGTAATAGGAAAAGGTTTCATGAATTTCACAGCCAAAGCACGAGCACCAAGAGAAAAAATAGATAAATGGGATTTCATCAAAATTAAAAACTTCTGCACCTCAAAGGATGTTATTAAGAAAATAAAAAGGCAGTCTACCCAATGGGAGAAAATATTTGGCAACCATATATCTGATAGGAGCCTAATATCCTGCATATATAAAGAAATCCTACACCTCAAAAATAAAAAGACAAACATCCCATTTAAAAAATGGGCAAGTGACCTGAAAAGACACTTCTCCAAGGAAGAAAAAAGCACACGAAAAAATGCTCGACATTGCTAGCTATTAGGGAACTGCAAATCAAAACCACAATGAAATACCATCTTACACCCATCAGAATGGCAGCTATTAAAAAAACAGTTGAATATAAATGTTGGAGAGGATGTGGAGGAATAGGAACTCTCATCCACTGCTGGTGGGATTGTGGAATGGTCCAGCCACTGTGGAAGACCGGTTGGTGATTTTCAGAAAACTAACAATAGATCTCCCATATGATCAAGCAATTCCATTACTGGGTATATACCCAGAAAAACTGAAAGCAAAGACATGAACAAATATATGCACACCAATGTTCATAGCAGCATTGCTCACAATTGCCAAAAGTTGGAATCAGCCCCGGTGCCCATCAACAGATGAATGGATATGCAAAATATGGTACCTACATACAATGGAATATTACTCAGCTGTAAGAAGGAATAAAGTGTTAACACATGGAAAAACATGGATGAATCTTGAAGACTTTATGTTGAGTGAAGCAAGCCAGGCATTGAAGGATGAACAGTTTATGACCTCATTGATGTGAATTGAGGAAAGTTATCAGTTTCTGAGAACCACTGACTGAAGGATAGGCTAATAAGGGAGAGAGAGAGAGAAGGGTAGGTTGCGAGCCATCCCTCATATGGACATAATCTATGGTAAATTGAAAGAGTATAGTGACCTATTGAAGGATAAGACAGGTGGGTAGAGATTTGGTGGTGCAGGATTAACAGGTGGGTAGATTAGAAAGGGCAGGTTAGAATACCCAGGGCATGTAACTATAAATCTTGTCATCCCATGAGCCAAGACAGGGAAGAGTCATATGCCCCAGGAGGTGGGGAGGAAGGAACAGAAAAGATCAAATAGGGTATTTAGTGGTCATGGGAAATATTCTTCATTACCTTACAGTAATGGATATAGGACATAGTAAATATCATCAAAAATTATTAAACTGTACAGTCTAAATTGTAAACCATACTGTAAACCATTGACAATTGTTAGTTGCTATATCTCACTATCTGTGTAACAGTTATAACAATGCTAACATCCCCCCCCCCAAAAAAAAAGGTTTTAATATGGGTGGGGAAGGGGGAGGGAGGTTGGGTAGGTGGGAGTCTCTAGTATTCCGTGTTTGACTTTGGTGTGACCTAAAACTTCTTTGAAAATTAAATAAAAATTTGGGTGACCCTGGGAAATGAGAGGGGGAAGGTGTCACAGTACACTGGACATCTGATAATACAGTGATAACAGGAAAAGAGAATAATATCTTTAAAAAAAAAACAGGACGTTTTTTTGTTTTTTTTTCCCATTTTTTCGAATGTCCCAATCCGCTAATTGTATTTTATTTTTAGCTTAGTTTCTTTTTTTTTCCTTCTGAGTTTCCTTGTACTTATCTCTTGCAATTAAGTTTATCATTATTTTTTCTTTTTCCTATTAATTGAATTTTGTTATTATAAGGGCTTCATGTTCAGAGAAGGTTTAGATCACAGAAAGGTTACAAGTGGGCCTGCAGTGGATTATTGGTGGGGGTTGTCTGGGATGGGGGATTCATGGGAGTAAGTCCATCTGAATATACATGAAAGATATATAAAATTTTTCAAATGATCAAGGGATAAGGCATGATCATGGTGGGTAGACAATTACTCAATAAATGAAGGAATCTGAATTCCCAGCCTGGAGAGCTCTGCTATATTCCCCAAGGGAGCAGCAACAGTCCTCTGAGTGCAGTGGCAGTGTCTGGCAAAAGAGGATGGCCCACTGATGGGTTCTTGGTATTGAGGACTAGCCTTATGAGTATTTTCTCTTCTAATGGAATCTTAGCCTACTCTTATGGGGTGCCAAAGTGTTGCCACCTGAGAGCCTCCTTGTTGCTCAAATGTGGCCTCTCTCTAAGCCAAACTCAGCATATGAATGCATTACATTCCCCTCAACGTGGGACATGACTCCCGGGGATGAGCCTCCCTGGCAACGAGGGATAAATACCAAGTGCCAACGGGCAACACAATTGGAAAAAGACCTAGAATAAAAGGGGGGGGAAGGTAAAGAAAAATGAGTTTACATGGCTAAGAGACTTCAAAGAGAGTCGGGAGGTCATCCCAGAGGTAATGCTTACGCACACCTCAGTAGGATCTCATAGAATACCAAAGTGGATATCACCCCACACAGAGGGATCCCTGAGGGCTCTGAAAACCCCAGGTCGTATATAAGCAGGGATAGTCCCAGAGATTGATGCCCAATTAGTGGGCTCTTCAGTGGAATCTGTGCTCATGAGAGTGACAGAGTTGGACTCAAATAAGTCCTTCCTGCACATGGTCCATCAGTCCCTTCTATTCAAACCAAATGTGATGCTGGAGTTGTTAGGTATACTTCCAGAGACTGAAGCCTCTGGCCTACCTATGTGCCAGCTGTTCCTGGAATCTTGGTGGAATTGCAACTCCTACCCTACAGCTCAATGGACTCATCCAAGTGGCCTGGCATGGAGATGACGATGGGCAACGGCCATCCCAGGGAATGGAGAGGGCCTGGAGCTGGAGGCAGGATAAACCCATCCACAGTACATATGGGATATAAGCCCTCTCTCACTTAGAGGTGGAATGGACATCACCATCCCAGTTCCCTCAGGATTGGGGGAGGAGTTGTGGACTAGAGTGGACTTGGTGATGTTCTGTTGTAGACATATTATGATTCAAGCAATGGAAGAAATTGTAACAGTGAGTTGGAGCCGGTGGCCACTGGACGTTTTTGGGACAGGGAGAGGAGAGGCAGTTTAAATACAGGGGCTTTTGGGGACTTGGGGGTTGTCATGAGTGGCGTCGCAGTGATGGATGTAGGCCATTTTCCATCAGCATATACCATGCAGAACTGATTTGGGGAGACTGTGGTCTATGATGTGAACTGTGGTCCATGCTCAGTGGCAAGGCCCCAATATGTGTATATCCATTGCGGGTGTTGTGTCACACGGATGAAGGATGGTGGTGTGGGATGTTGTTGGAGGTGTGGGATGTGGGGAACATGAGAATCCCTGAAATTTCTGAGTAATACTTAGATAATCTTAGCACCTTTAAAAATATTTATATATACATATATAAAATAACATTTATGTAAACAAATGCACATATATGCATATGTATTTATATATCATTTTACAAATATTTGTATATATTGTGAAAATTTTTATTTTTACCCACAGTAAAAAAAATGTATGGTCTAAAAAGTAAACCATAATTAAACCATTGATCATGATTAGTAATATGGGGGCATTTTTGGGACTTGGAATTGTCTTAAATGACATTTCAATGAAAGATACAGGCCATTATATATCCTGCCATTACCTCCAGAAATGTGTGGGAGAGAGTGTAAAATACAATGTAAACTATAATCCATGTCTAGTTGCAATGTTCAAAAATGTATTCATCAATTGCAATGAATGTACCACACTAATGAAAGATGTTGCTAATGTGGGGAAAAGTGGGAGGTGTGGGGAGTGGCGCCTGTGGGAATCCCTTATATTTTTTATGTAAAATTTTATGTAATCTAAGTGTCTTTTAAATAAATAATATAATTTTAAAAATAAAGTAAATTGGGTTGAAAGGAAAATACAGTAGATAGTATATTTTAGCTATATGAAGAAATGAAGATCTTTGGTAAAAGTGACTACAAAAGTAATCACAGATGTTAATGAAAATTTCAGTATTATATTATTCATAATAAGTAACTCTACTTTTATTTCCTACAAGATACAGAATACAATTGGATGAGAAATAAACTTATTTCTTCTTAAATGGTCATACAAAATATAAAAATGTAGTGAATATCAAGAACAACCTAAAGAAGGGGAACAGAGTTATATTGGAAGAAATATTTTTTATGTTATTGAAGATGAATTGGTATCATTTCAAACTCGTTTGTTATAGATTTAGGATGATCAATATAAACCCAATGGTAAACCTCAAATAAAATTTCTTAAAAAAATCAGAAAAGGAAATGAGAATAGTATCAATCTGCTTCACTACAAATGATCAACTAACACAAAAGATGGTGCAGTGGAGAAATGAAGGGCCAAACTGTACAATAAATACAAGAAACAAAGGACAAATTGTAATGTAAGTCTTGCCTTGCCTGTAATTACTTTGATGTAAATGGATTAAATTCTGCAAACAAAACATGCAGAACAGTTACAAAAGTTTGATCCTATTTTATTCTGTTTACAAGGAACTTGTTTCATATGGTAATACACAAATGTGATGAAAGTGAAATAATAGTAAAATCTAGTCCAAACAAACAGTAAAAGAACAGATCTGAGGTGAGTATATCAGAAAAACACTTTAAGTAAAAACTGGTATGGGGACCTGGTGTAGCTCAGTGGTTGAGTACCTGCTTTCTGCATATAAGGTCCCAGATTTAAACACTGGTCATAGTACTTCAAAAAAAGTAACCTGGTATGAGGCAAAGAAGCACAATATATTTTAATAAAAGGATCAAACAACCAAGAAAATAAAACAACTATAATTATATATTCACCTAATAGCAGAATCATAATATACAACAGACATTAAAAATTTGAAAAGAGAAATAGATAGTTCTACAATAATTATTTAAGACTTCAATTCACCACCTTCAATATTGGTTAGGGTATGTAGATGTATGATCAACAAGGAAACAGAGTATTAGAACACTACTGTAAATGAACTAGAATGAATAATTATATATAGAACAACATTACCCTAATATTAAAGTAAAATAATGACAAGAAAAGAAAACCAGTGACCAATATCTTTATGAATATAGACATAAAAATACTCAACAAAATACAACAAATCAACACAGAAGTTTATTAAGGGAATTACACCCCATGACCAAGTCTTATTTATCTCAGTAATACAAAGGTAGTTCAATTTAAGGAAGTCAATCATTGCAAATACAACACAGTAACAGAATGAAGAAAGATATCACATGAACACCTCAGTTGAAGCAGAAAAGGCATTTGACAAAATCCAATACATTTCAATGATTAAAAACACACAGAAAAATAGCAATAGAATGTACCATCCTCAATATGAAAATGGATACATAAGCAAAACCCATGGCTACCATTGTACTCAATGGTTAAAGTTTGAAAGCCTTACCTCTGAAATTGGGTACAATTACAAGGATGCCTGTTTTGATCTCTTGTATTTAACATTGTACTGGAAGTCTTCATCAAAGGAATTTGACAAAAAGAAAGAAATGGTATCCAAATTGAAAAGGAAGACATACAACTATCTCTATTTACAAATTATATGGTTCTTTATATAGAAACTACAAAAGAATGTACAAGAATATTAACAGTATGTAAAAGCAAATTCATCAGAGTTACAGGCTACAAGATAAACATGCAAAAAGCAGTTTTGTTTTATACACCAGATAAGAATATTTTGAAATGAAAATTTAAAATATTCTATTCACAATAGCTCCAAAGAGAATAAAATATCCACAAATAAATTTCACTGAATAGGTGAAGGACTTCACACAGAATACTTCGAAATACTGCTGAAAGAATTTGAAAAAGTCATAAATAAATGGCAAGATGCCATGTGTTCAAGGGTAGAAAGGATTATTACTAATCAGATGTCAATGCTATCTAAAGCAAACTACTAATTCAATGTAATACCTATCAAAATCGCATGATATATTTTTACAGAATTGGAAAAGTTATTCCTCAAATTCATGTGGAGTTGCATTTGGCTCTGAATATTCAAAAAATGCAAAAGAAGATCGATGTTAAAGTCCTCTCTCTTACTGATTTCAAAAGATACTACATAGCCACAGTAATCAAAACACTTTTGTACTAGCATAAATAGATATAGACAAATGGATTATAATTGAGAGTTCAGAAATAAGTCCATATGTCTATGGCCAATTGATTTTTACAAGTACCATAATCCAGGAAAGAATGGTATTTTCAACAATTTGTACTAGATAAACTGTATATCCAATTGAAATTTAATGAATTTGCACCCCTAAATATAACCATATATAAAAATTAACTCCAAATAGACAAAAGACCAAAAATAAGAGCTCAAACAATAAAACTCTTAATAAAAAATGTAAGGGAATACGTCCTAACTTTGGATTTGTTGGTGATTTTATAGATATGACACCAAGAGCAAGAGAGACAAAAGAACAAATAGATAAAATGGACTTCATTAACCTTTTGTTCATCACATGTTCCACTATCTTCTATGCACTTATCTTTACTTACACATCACTTTTTAAAATAAATTTCAACTTAGGAAGGTGGAAATAACTTACCTTTACTAGAACACTGAGTGAAACACATGTTTCTTTCACTTATATGCACCTATCTTGACTCAAAAACACTGAATATATGAAACTTCAACTTATCAAGATGTAATTCCAAAATATCCATTCATATAGAAAACTGAGGGAAATGCATGTTTCATTGACTTCTATTTACATTACACTGAGTATAGTAAATATTATCTTATAAAACTGCATTCATATGTATTACTTACTTTTGAAAACTGAGGTTGATGCATTTTCACTGGATTCTGTATATATATATATCTTCACTCACAAAAAAATATTTAAAGGAAACATTCTCTTGAAAGCCTGTGTATCACATATGTTATTTAGTTTGGAAAACTCAATAAAGTACATTTCACTCTCCTTTACACCCATATCTTCACTTACATTGCTATTTAAATAAAACTCTTTCTTAGAAAGCTGTAAATCACGTTAGTTTCAAAAACATGTGAAATGCATGTTTCACCCAATTTTATGACCTTATCTCCCCTTATAAAACATTGTTTAAATATTTTTTTTTCTTAGAAATCTGTACTTCTTATATGTTACTTAGGCTTTAAAATGGAGTGTAACTCATTTTTCACTCATTTCCATTCACTTATATTGATTCAGAAAACCCTGTTCAAAAATTCTCAAACACTTCTGCTGATTTAACAGTATGGCAGTGTGTGGTGTTTCATGGTTTACCTCCCTCAGAGAATACTTTAACAAATAGAAAAAACTTGCAAAGGCATCTGCCTGAAACAAGGGAAAGGAGTGAACAAATGCACATGTATGCATATGTATTTATATATCATTTTACAAATATTGGTATGTATTGTGAAAATTTTGATTTTTACCCACAATAAAAAAAAAAAAAGAAAGTGGGTGAGTGCTGACTCAAGAAAACACAACCATAAACCAGTATGAGAAGCTCATAGTACCCTTGCTGTCACCTTTCCAACCCCCTTTCTAGTGCAGTGTGGCATTGGATCATCTCTCATTTTGGATTCCTGTCCCTTTTCTGGAGGGAGTAGATTAACCCCTATACTGGGTATCCTATATGTCAGTGCCTTTCTCAGGATTGTTGTTTGAAGAACTGAACAAAAATATTTGACTCTGACTTTGGCTCCCAGAAAATGCTCTGCATGCAAAAGCACCTTTTTCACAGCTAAAGCAGTGTAAGAATCAAGTCAAAGTGGCATGTAACAAAGGGCTACTAGCTTTAAGATATTCAAAAAGTTATCCAGAATGTGATCATAATTGGATAGTCTATTTCATATTGAAAATACTATGAAAGATTATTTTTGCATTGGTTTGCTTGTTTTTGTTAGCTTCTGGTATTCAAGGAAAATGTGTCTTATGCATAGTTGAATACCAAATTAAGAACAAACTGCTCAGACACTTAGCAGCAGAGTTAAAACAGGAAAATTTCAAAATGTGTATATGCAGCAAAGAATCACAAAACAAAGTAACAGGAAATGAAGACTCATCTGAAGGAACAAGATAAAATTTTAAAAAACAAAAACAAAGAAGAAAAGATTTTGTATATACCATAGAAAGACTTTTTAAAAATGATCTTTGATATGCACAAGGAGATAAAGGAAAGAAGAGAAAGTACTAGAGAATATTGGTGAAACAATGAATAAAAATATGAGATTCTCAATAAAGAGATAGAATTTTTTAAAATGGAAGCAAACAGAAATATGGTAGTTAATGTCCACAACATTAAATTAAAGAATTCCCTCAATGTTTTCTAGATCAGATTAGAACAGTCAGAAGAAAGAATCCATGAACTCAAAGAAAAGACTATTGGAATGATTTAGGCTGAGGAAAAGAAAGAAACAAGAATGAAAATATGTTTATAGAACAAAAGAGATTTGTGGGACACCATCATACATACAAATATTTGCATAATGGAAGTCAGATGGAGAAGATGAAGAGAAAGGGGAAGAAGGAATATTGAAAATAATTTGAAATAAATTCCCAAATTTAAGTAAAGAAATTGATATACCCATTCACTATCCCAATGAACCCACCGCACTATAAACTTGATAAAAATCACACTGAGAAATATTATAATCTAACTGTTGAGTCTGTACAAGGTTAAGCTTAAAATTAATCTTAACCAATAAGATTAAGCTCTGATCTCATTTTGGTATACATGGATTCAAGACAGTTTAATAAAATATCCAAAAATCTGAAATAGATTGATTTGCCAGCCAATAATTTTGTATCCTTTTAGAATGTTTTTCAAAAATCAAGGTGACAGTCAGACATTTCCAGGCAAACAAAAAGTGAGATTCATCACCCCAACACCTACCCTACTACATGCCATGGTAAACACAATTTCTGGACTGAAATTTAAAAACATGACCTTGGATCAAAGCAGCATAAATAAATAAAGATAACTCTTGGTATTGAATGATTGTTTAAGTTTGCTAAAAGCTTCTAAGATCAATATATCAAAAATGGGCTGGCTTTTATAGTGGAAATTTATTAGATTAAAAGCTTAGTTTTAAGGTTGTGAAAATGTCTGAAACAAACCATCATCAGCAATGCTGTTTCATTGAACCTTGGCTGCAGGCAAGCCTGAACTACTTCCACATGGCATGGTACACTGAGGCATCTACTCCTTTTCTGAGTCTCATTAATTCAGCTTCTGGCTGCTCAATCTGTGGCTTCCTCTCTAAGCACCTGAGTTCCATCTCTCAGGCTTTTTCTCTCTGTGTCTCTGTTTCAGTCTTCCCTTTATGAAGAACTCTAGCAAGAGAACCAAGAAACACCCTGGGTCAAGGTTACCTGAAGTAATCCAATCAAAGTCCCCCAAATGAATCCAATCCAATCAAAGGGCCACATAAACACAGGAATGGATTTGTTTCAATAATATTACCTTTTCTTTTGTGATCCACCAAGAGCTTCAAATTATCACAATGGCATACCACAGTCTGAACATATTCTTGCTCTTGTTCTGCATACTGGTGAGGTTGGCCCATTGTAAATAAGATCTCTTCACGATGTTACTTCAGTTAAAGTTTGGCCCATCAAAATCAGGTGGAACTTTAGATAAGATTAATGCAGTACTTTAATGTAGAGTGAAAGTCATATTGAAAGGAACAAACACCATAGGGAGAATCAAGATGTGTTTAGTTAACAGAGCACAGAAGATAAAGGAGAAGACATCAATATGTGTATTAACATATGTTGAAAATGACAAAGAACCTCAAAAGTTGTTAATAAGACAGGAGATACTGGCCAGGGAGGGAGCAAACTTACTATGCTCAGAAACCATGAGCAAATAAAATCTTGTTGTTAACTCATTGTATGGTATTTGTTTTATGCAATAAGAAGGAAAACAGGAAACATATGGTAACTACAAATGCAAATACAATTATTTAACTCCACTCTTTGGATATAATTCTACTTTTTACAACTGACAGGCTTTAAAACAAAAGTGCAGAGAAATAATGATAAATCTATGGTTTGGGATGTACAATGAATATAATTTTAACAAATAAAACAAAAATATTTGGGGATGGAGGGGTATAGCAATGGTGTTTGTGTATGTTACTGAAGTTAAATTGATATCTCATCAAATGTGATGGTTATAGATTCAGAATGTTAAATTTAATCCTCATGGTAAAACAAAACAAAACAGGACCAAAATATATGCTGTTTTAAAGAGAATCACATTAAATTCAAAGAAAGTAGTAGTTTAAAAGTGAGAGGATGAAAAAAATTGATGAAAATTGCAATCAAAAGAGAGCTGGGTTAGCTATGGCAATATCAGAGAAAATATACTATAATTCAAAAACCTATTACAGGGGACAAAGGAGGACAGGACATACTGACATAATAGAGAACTGAACAACAACAAAACAACAAAATAATTCTGAACTTATATGAACCCAAGAGCAGAGTCTAAAGAATATATGAAGGAACTATTTACAGGTTTGAAAGGAGATATATATTGCCCTACATTAATAGTAGGACAGTTCAATAACCACTTCTGATAATGAATAGAACATCTCGACAGAAGCTAATGAAGGAATAGTGCACTTGAATGAAACAATAAACCAAGTATCCCTAACGTAAACATACAAAAAATTTCATACAACAACAGCAAAATACACATTCCTTTCATGCACATCGACCAATCCTTTGGGTATACTATACATTAAGTCACAAAACAAGTCTTAATAAATTTAAAGATATTGAAATCATTTAATTGATCTTATCTGACTACACAATGGAATGAAGCTGGGAATCAATAACTGAGGGAGAACTGGAAAAGTTAGAAATACGTGTCTATTAAACAACACACTCTTAAACAACCAATGGGACAAACAAGGAATCACAAGAGAAATTAGAAAATATCTTCAGGTGAATGAAAATAAAAACATGACATACCAAAATGGATTGCAGAAAAGGCAAGCCAAGAAAGAAATTTATAACTATAAATGCTTCGTTAAAAAAAGTAAAAAGATCTCAAATCAGAGACTTAAGCTTATTCTGGGAAGAATTATAAAATTATAAAAATAAAGGGCAAACTAAATACAAAAGGAGCAGTAGAAAGCAATAACACAGCCCATAAAAGTGATAAATGAAATAGAGAATAGAAAAAAAAATTGAATCAACAAAACCAATGGTTGGTTCCTTGAAAGGATCTATAAAATTAACAAATCCTTAGGTAGACTGACAAAGAAAAAGAAAAAAAAAGAGAGAAATAAACAACTAAAATCAGAAATATTACTACTAATCCCACAGAAATAAACAGGTTTATGATGGGATACTATGAACAAGTTTATGGCAACAAGCTAGATAATCTAGATGAAGTGGACAAATTCCTGCAAACACACAAACTGCAGACACTGACTTAATAAGATATAGAATATCTCAAAATACCAAGAGCAATTAAAGAGATTTAATCAGTAAAAAATCCACTCACCTGACTCCTGGGGATGAGCCTCCCTGGCACCAAGGAATTATTACAAAGCACCAACTAACCATGCATTGGGAAAAAGCCTTGAGCAAAAGAGGAAATATTAAATACAAATGAGTTTTTATGGTTAAGAGATTTCAAAGTGAGTCAGGAGGTCTTTATGGCGGTTACAATTATGTACATCTCAGCAGGATCTCATTGACTGACACAGTAAACAGTGACTCAAGCAGGGGAGCTCCTGAGGGCTCTGAAGACATCTAGACACCATAGGCAGGGCAGACAATCTCAGGAATTTGGCACCCTATCTGTGGGACCTACCTTGTACTATATGTCCTCCAAAGTAACACAGCTAGACTAAATTTATAATTTCCCTACATGTGGCTCTTTTGCCCCTTTTATTTGAACCTAAAATTAGCACTATACTCATTAAATATATATACCACAGACTTAAATCTTCAGTCTGTTCATAAGTCAGTTGAGCTCTGAATCTCAGCTATGTTGCAACTCCTACTCTCCAGTTCATCAGACTCACCCAGGACAACTAACAAATTGATGATGTGTCCCTACAAGTGCAAGCAAGACAGTTGCATCCATCTACCCCTTGGAGTCTAAGCCCCCTCTCAAACAGAAACAAAGTTGACTTCACCATCTTAAAATCCTCAAGATTGATATGAATAAACATAAGGGGGAAATGCAAATACGGACTGCAGTAAACATTCAACTAAATTGATTTGCCGTGGAAAAAGTAATTCCTCTTTCCAAGGTCCTGTAGAATATACAGAATAATTTAGAGAAAGTAATAATTCCTAGATATGGTGTAGACCCTATAAATTATTCTCACTTAATATATCTGGACAACCCAGTGTCTATCTATTCCTGGGGGCATGACTTCAGCTCAATCCTCTGTGAGAGTCATGTGATATCCAAAAAATGTGATATCAAACTATTCAAGAATCTCAATATGTTCTTCTGAATTATAATTTTATTATAATCTGGCATGTGATTTCATATTAGAAAAAATAAAGAATGTAACATCATTTTAGTATGGAGTGATTCAGTAAATGCCTGATTTGTTATATACCTGCAAGATCGAGATTTCCATTGCAAACTTCTGCAAACATGCAGGAATACCCCAATTTGTTTACCATGAAACTGAGGACTAGACTTCCTTAGCCACTGCAAATTATCCTTCTGTGGCTCTAATTAATCTTTCACTATTGCCTAACAGTCAAATAAATATTAATAATACTGAAGAAATTGTGGTAGCCATCAAGTGATTCTAGAAACAACATATATGCTGTAAAGCCAAGTATTATTTATAGTTATTGTTTAAAATTGAGATATTTACAAAAATCATTTTTAAATAATATCTGATAAATTACTTATGATCCAGTAGATATGGTTAAATGTAAATTAATAGTAACCCTAAATAAAATTAATTTTTGAGAAGATTTCCAGCCCTTCACCATTCTCCACTATCATCTTATGGTCAATGTTTAATTACATGTAAATGAAAACTCCCCTGGAGCACAAACATTCTTTATTTTCTAGCAGTCTTCATTGCTTGTTACATTTCCAGTCTCATAAGTAAGTCAAAATGTGTTGGTTTAATTCAGTTTATTATATTATTTGTTAAAAACCTTTGGGAACCAAACATCACTTTAATTAAAGCATCTAACTCAATTGGGTAAATATCTGATTAATTCACCCTCACTTTTAGTGGAACAATTTTTTGTCCCATACTAAAAGTTACTTGGTTGGCTGTTGAAAATATATGGTTATAGATTATTTAAATTGTGTTGCAATCAAGTCTACTACTGGAAACCATAAGAAAAAATACAAGTGGCCATGGAAATGCAATTAAGAGACAGCATAGAGAGGAGTCAATTTCCCAAGGATTAATTTTGGGAAAGTTTATGCTTATGTATACACAGGATAGTCCTCCCATAAGTTTAATGTGATCATACTAGCAAAGAAGTTTCTGCATTTTGGTTCTACACAATCTTAGGTGTACAAATGAAGACATTTTTAGATGTTTAAACTTGAATCCAGGACTTAAACACAGTTTGACTCTTCAGATGAGTTAACTGGTTAAATAAGTTAAATGATTAAAGGTTCAGTAAGTTGTTCCCTTCTAACACAGAAAAAGGGCAGACTTGTGTGTACATGTGTGGGTCTACTTGTATGTGTTTATGTGTTTATTTTGTGATCATGAATGAGCGTGAACACATATGTATATGAGAGATATCAACTTAATTATTAACTCTTTTTTGTAGACTATAACAAACTACATATTTAATTCATTACTGAATAATTAAAAGCAATATGAATTTTGGTGAATTTCAAATTTGTGGTCCAAATTAGAGGCAATTTTACAGTTTCAGAAAGCAACAACTATTACTCACTATAACATATGGAATTTATTTGTACCTTCCTTCAGTACCCACTCTGACTTTGCATCCTTTTCATTTGGAAGTATCATTGCCAGCATTATTTCTCTCTATTGGTATATATTTTCTCTGGAATATTATACTATCATTGAATTTGTTTCTATTATTAATTGTTCCAAAATGTAAATAAAATCTGGTCTAGAAGTATCACCATGCTCTTGACATGGGCAGTATACAAAAGGCATATGTAAGGGCTTTTAGGTGTACAAGATGGTGGTGTAAGATGCTCCAAGGTACTGTACCCTCACTGAAACTTTGAACAAACAGTGAAATCTGGTATAACCATATTCTTCAGAATTCCAAAAAAAAAAAAAAAAGAA
>JAQZBX010073014.1:0-14982 GCA_029593785.1 Cabassous unicinctus | reverse complement strand
TTCTCTTTCAAGATCTGACTCAGAATTTCATTCTCTAGAAAGCATTTCATGACTCCCCCACCACCTGATGCAATTCCCTAGTTCCAGCTGGAGTATAGATTTCTATCCATAAGATACCATAATACCCTTTTCATACTGCATTTGTCATACTATCTTCTAGTTATATCCCCTTCCAAACTGTGTTTCTCAAGACAGCACATGCTCATGAACCTTAGAATTGTTGAGCTTAATTAGAAATTTTTCCAGGATTTACAATATCTTCACGAAGGCACATCTCTGTTTGGGTACCAGCCCTCCTCTGTTTCTTTACCACAGACAAAAATCAAAATTAGTCACTTTACCATTGGCCCTTAATCACCAGGAGACCCAGGAAAGTGTGTGACTGGATCCTAACAAACACATGACCTTAGTTGGAGAAACAGCTGAGCATTCATATCCTTTTCTGGTGGACCAGAAAGGCCATCTTTATTCACGGTGTACAAGAGGAAGAATACTAAATCCTTGGAGTAGAAAGCCAAAGTTTATGTTCCCATTTCACCACTCACATGTGCAGCCTTATCCAAATCATCTGTGCCCTATGGAACTCATTTTCTTCATCAATAACATGGGGATCCAAATAGCTACGCTAATTTACAAAATTCCTGTGAGGATTAAAATGAAATGAGACAAATGAAATCACCAAGAATGGTGAAGTAGGGAACTCAGCTCCAAGGATCCATCCCTCCATGGAAGCAACAACTAACTGGAAAAACTATCAGAATCACCTTTTTTGGAACTCTGGAACCTAATTAAGAACTTACAAAAACTAGGTAAGTACTGGTAAAGAAAGAGGCTGCTAAATTTAAGGGAGAGAGTGTAGTGGCATTTTGACTTACAGCCACTCAACCCCTATTCACCAGCTCAAAATTGGTGGAAACAGCAGCTGGCACTCTAGGTACAGCTTGCTGGTTTCAGAAGGGGCAATATAGACATGTTCTCAAAGATTGTGATTGTGTATTTTGAACTGTCTGGCAGTGTCCTGATGGATTGGCTCAGGGGCTTGCCTTTGTTTCACCACCACTGCCCCCCTGAAATTCTCTCAAGACTGGAGTGGCTTCCTGAACAGCATTTGTCAAAACATTTAAAGGCATATACTACTTGCATCCATCTGGACCAAGATACAACAGCTAAGGCAAGCAGCAAACTGACCAAAAAGCATTGGAAGAAAGAGGCTGGAAAAGGAGACACATGGGGGAATAAGGGCTTTGAAAAATTCTCATATGTGTTGGGGTATCCATAAGGCCATATGCATGCTCATAAAAGAGCTGGGAAGACCCTAAATTATACCTCTGGCAGATCTTTAGATTCCATGTAAACAGGAAGTAAAGGCTAAGGCACAATTTAAGAATCCTGGCTAAGTATTGAAAATGTTCCAACTCAGACCCAATCTGCAAAGACTAGAAGAATATTTTTCTTTCTTTTTAAAGAAAAATCTCTGCCAAATCTATAGCTCACTGCTAAGCAAACAAAATAGACTTCAGTGATCACACAAATAATATAGTCTTTAAAAAGAGTTAAGAAAGTCACTAAAACAACTACAACCCACTACAAGCAATAACAACAAAACCTGGAGAATGGAAAGAATCATATTTCCAGATTTACTGCATTATAATATTCAAAATTCCAGTTTTCAACAATAAATTACAAGGCATGCAAAGAAACAAAAAAATATGGCCCATTCACAGGGGAAAAAATTAACAGAAACTGTCCCTAAGAAAAACAGACATTGGATTTATTAGACAAAGACTTTAAATCATCTGTCTTAGATATGCTCAAAGAGCTAAAGGGAAGCCATGGACAAAGAACTAAAGGAAACCAGAAGAATGGAGTCTCATTAAATCAAGAATATCAATAAATGGATAGAAATATTAAAAGGAACCACATAGAAATTCTGGAGTTTAAAAGTTCAATAACTGAAATGAAAAAATCACCAGAGGGGTCCATCAGCAGATTTGTATAGGAAGAAGAAATAATTTGTGATCTTAAAGATAAGTCAATTGAAATAAGTCATTCTGAGGAGCAGAAATAAAAAAAGAATGAATAAAAATAACCAGAACCTAAAGGATCTGAGGTACACCATAAAGTATAACAACATATGCATTATGGGAATTCCAGAAAGAGAGAAGAAAGAGAAATAGGCAAAATTAATATTTGAAGAAGTAACTGCCAAAAACTTTCCAAATTTTATCACAGACATGAATTTACACATCCAAGAACCTCAATGAAGTCCAAGTAAGAAACTGAAAATGATCCACACCAGGACACATTATAATCAATTTGTTGAATGCCAAAGCAGCAAAAGATAAGTAACTTATCAGATATGAGGGAAGCTCAATAAGATGAACAGCTGATTTTTTCATCAGAAACCATGGAGGTCAGAAGGCAGTTGGATGACATATGTAAAATCCCAAATTCAAACCACGCTGTTTTAAATTTAGAATGTCAGTTTTCATCACCAGAGTAACCACTAATGACATACTAGAAATATCTACAGAAGAGGGAATTAAAACAGTATACTAGACAAAATCAATGAATCATAAAAATAGGAAGTGACTGAGGAACTGAGGAGCAACAAAGATATAACTTATAGAAAATAAATAGAAAGATGGCAGAACTAAGCCCTTCCTTATAAGTAATCGCTTTAATATAAATAGATTAAACTCTCCAATTAAAAGACAGAGAAGATTAGCAGAATGGATTTTTTTAAAAATGATTCCACTATATTCTATCTAATAGACTCACCTTAGATCTAAAGACACTAATAGATTGAAAGTGAAGGGATAGAAAAGATTTCCATGCAAATAGTAACCAAGAGATAGCTGGGATGACTATGCCAATATCAGACCAAATAGACTTGAAGTCAAAATTTGTTACAAGACACAAAGAAGGACATTACATATTGATAAAAGTGTCAAACCAGCAAAAAGATGTTACAAGTATAAACATATACACAGCCAACAACTGAACTCAAAAATAGATGAAGCAAAGATTGACAGAATTGAAGGAAGAACTAGTTTAACAATAATAGTTGGGAATGTCAACACTCCATTTCAATAATAGATTAAAATCTAGGCAGAAGAGCCATAAGAAAATAGAGAACTTGAACAACACTATAAATCAACTAGATCTAACAGACATATATAGAACACTCCATTCAATGATAGCAGAATACACATTCTTCTCAAGTGCACATGGAACATTCTCCAGGATAGAATATATGTTAGGCCACAAAACAAGTATCAATAAATTTAAAAAGATTGAATCACACAAAGTTTCTTCTCCAACTACAATGGAATGAAACTAGAAATCAGTAGCAAAAGGAAAACTGCAAAATTCACAAGTACATGGATATTAAACAACATGCTCTTAAACAACTAATGGATCAAAGAATAAATCACAAGGGAAATTAGAAAATACTTTGAGATGAATGAAAATGAAAACATAACCTAGGATGCAGCTAAAGAAGTGCTTAGAGGCAAATTTATAGTTGTAAACATCTGCATTAAAAAAGAAGAAAGATTGCATATAAATAACCCAACTTTATCCTTAAGGAACTAGAACAAAGAACAGACTAAACCCAAAGCTGTCAGTAGGAAGAAAATAAAGATTAGAGTGAAGTTAAATGAAATAGAGAAGGAAAAAACAGTAGAATTAATGAAACCAAAAGTTGGTTCTTTGAAAAGATCAGTAAAATTGATAAACCTTTAAATAGATTGACAAAGTGAGAGAGAACTGAAATTATTAAAAATCAGAAATGAAGCTGAAGACATTACTACTGACCTTATAGAAATAAAAGACATTATAAGAGAATACTATAGTCATTTATATGCCAACAAATTAAATAACTTAGATGAACTGGACTAACTCCTAGAAACACACAAATTACAAAACTGACCCGCAAGATGTCTCAAAATGAAATAGAAAATCTGAACAGACCTCTAACAAGTAAAGAGATTGAATCAGTAATCAAAAACCACAAATAAAAGAAAATCACAGGACCAAATGTCTCCACTGGTGAATTCTACCAAACATTTAAAGAATTACCATCAATCCTTCTCAAACTCTCCAAAAAAAAAACTGAAGAAAAGGGAACAATTCCTAACATATTCTATGAAGCCAACATTATCCTTATATCAAAGACACTGCAAGAATAGAAAACTACAGACCCATATCCCTTATGAATATAATAGATGCAAAAATCCTTAGCAAAATACTAGCAAACTCAATCCAGGAAATATAAAAAGGGTTATTCACCATGACCAACTGAGCTCTATCCCAAGAATACAAGGTGTTTCACCACGTGAAAATCAATGTAATGCACCATATTAATGAAATAAAAGGAAAAAGCCACATGAACATCTCAATTGATGCAGAAAAAGCATATGCCAAAACCCACCATGCTTTCATGATAAACACCTCATCAAACTAGGAATAGAAGGGAACTTCCTCAACATTGTAAAGGTCATCATGAAAAACCCTCAGCTAACCTCATACTAAATGAGGAAAAACTGAAGGCTTCCTAAAATCAGGAGCAAGACAAGGATGCCTACTCTTTGTCACTGGTATAAATTTCACTGCAAATTCTAGCCACAGAAATTAGGCAAGAAAAAGAAATAAAAGGCATCCAAACTGGAAAGGAAGAGTAAAACTATCTCTAGTCACAGATGACGTGATCTTATATATGGAAAATCTTAAATAATCTATCCAAAAAACTATTAGAGCTAATAAATTCAGCAAGGTTGTGTGGTACAAGATCAACACATAAAAGTCTGTTGTTTTTCTATACACTAGCAATTAACAATCCAAAAGGAAAATTAAGAAAACAACTCCATATACAATAACATCAAAAAGAATAACATACTTAAGAATAAATTATTTTAAAGATTTGTTTACTTTTTTAAAAAATTTACAACCCCCTTCCTACCCCCCGCCCCGATGGTTCTGTCATCTGTCTGCTCATTGTTTGCTCACCTTCTCCATGAGGCACTGGGAACCCAACCCAGGACATGTGCAGCCTGAGCCACATCTGCTCCACACAGGCTGCAGTATCTGCTGGCTTGTGGCATCTGCTCATTTAGGCATCTGCTTATTGCAGTGGGTGCAGTGTTTAGCTCGTTATGGTGGGTGTAGCATCTAGCTTGTTGCAGCAGGTGCAGAGTCTGCCCATCTTCTTTAGGAGGCACCAGGACCCGAACCCAGGACCTCCCAAGTGGTAGGCAGGCGCCCAACTGGTTGAGCCACATCCGCTTCCCACTTAGGAATAAATTTAAAGAAGAAGGTGCAAGATTTGTGCACTGAAAACTATAAAACACTGCTGAAAGATATTAAAGAGCTAAACAAATGGAAAAATATCCCCTACTCATGGATTGGAAAATTTAATGCAGTTAAGATGGCCATACTACCAAAAGCAATTCGTAGATTCAATGGAATCCCTATCAAAATCCTAATGGCCATCTTGCAGAAATGGAAAAGATAATCCTAAAATTAATATGGAATTGCAAAGGATCCTGAATATTGAAAAATAAAGTCACAGTTGGTGGACCTATACTTTCCCACTTCCAAATTTACTACGAAGCTACAGTAATCAAAACAGGGTGGACTATCTATGCATTCTCTCCCCTCTGGGGAGGGTTGTTAACCTATAACTTATGTCTAGGTCATGCAGGTGGCTACATGCTGAAGACTTGGGGTGGCCCTGGGCCCCCACAATCCACCCCCACATAGTGGCCTACATTGACCATAGGACAAGCATTGCATCCACATTCCACAGCAACAGTATAAAAGACAACAGCTAGGATTGTGGGAAGATGGCAAAAGAGTAACAGGCAGGGCTGAATGCTCTCAAATAAACAATGGAGAAAGAGCCAAAAGCTGTCCGAGGCACCTGCTTTGGGGTCAGCAAACCAGGACAGCACTACACAACTCCCAGGAGGGTGAGGGACAGAAAGACAAAGAAGCCAAAACAACAAACGTGAGTTACCAAGCCCCCATGGTGGCTGGGAAGGGCTCCTCTCCCCACCCCCAAGATATTAAGCTGGGGTAAAATTACCCTAGCTTACTGCAGCCGACTGAGAGGGAAGCAGATGTCTTCCCTGTCAGTTGTTTAAAGGGAAAAGGGAGGGGAGGTCGGGGTGCTCTTCTTCAGTGAAACTGGCTAGCATAGCCTGCTTTGAATTTCCCATCTGGAGATTCAACACAGGAACATAGGAAAGCTGAGACAAAAACCTCCCTGGAAAGGTGTGTTGACAAGCGCCATCTGCTGGCCAGTCTGGAAATTGCATGGACAAAAACTGCTCTCTGCATCCAACCCCTAGGAGAAAATCTGCACCCAACTTCTAAGTCCCTGGCTTGATTTTGAAAACTTAAGTTGGGAAGTTTTAATGACTGAGAATAAGTTGAACCAAGTATCAAAGAAGAGCTGTGGAAAAAAATAGGTAAGAGAGAGAAATTAGCCATCAGAGTGATTTCGAAGACAGAATAGCTGAACTTGAAAAGACAGAAGAACAGAAAGAGAAGAGAATGGAAAAAATGGAATGAAGCCTCAGAGAATTGAATGACAGCCTGAAACGCATAGACATTCACATTATTGGTGTCCCAGAATGAGAAGAGAATTGAAAAGGGACAGAAAGAGTGTTTGAGGAAATAATGACTGAAAATTTCCCAACCCTTATGAAGGACATAAATATCAATATCCAAGAAGGACTACACGCCACAAACAGAACAAATCTGAATAGACCTACCCTGAGACACCTACTATTCAGAATGACAAATATCAGAGATAAAGAGAGGATTCTGAAAGCAGCAAGAGAAAAGAAAAGCATCACATACAAGGGGAACTCAATAAGATTAAGTGCCAACCTCTCATCAGAAACCATGGAGGACAGAAGAAAGTGGCGTGATGTATTTAAGGTACTGAAAGAGAAAAACTGCCAGCCAAGAATTGCGTATCTGGAAAAGCTGTCCTTCAAAAATGACAATGAGTTCAAAGTCTTCACAGACAAACAAAAACTGATAGACTATGTTACCAAAAGACCAGATTTGCAAGAGAGGGGTGCTGCAGCCTGAAAGGAAAAAACAAGGGCAAGAGATTTGGAGAAGAGTGTAGAAATGAAGATTATTAGGAAGGGTAAACTAAAAGATAAGAAGACAGACAATATAATGATATGACAATAGAGAGCAGAAGGGCAAAATGGATGAAGTAAGTAATACCTTTAGAGTAATAACACTGAATGTTAATGGATTGAACTCCCCAATCAAAAGACATAGACTGATAGAACGGATTTTAAAAATATGAGCTGTCTATATGTTGTCTAAAAGAGAACCACCTCAGACATAAGGACACAACCATGTTAAAAGTGAAAAGTTGGAAAAAGGTATTCCATGCAAATAGTAACCAAAAAAGAGCTGGAGTAGATCAGATAAATGTAAAATAACAACATTATAGTATATGAACAATAATTACTCAGTGCAACTGCAAATTGTTCCTGTGATCAGTATTCTGTAATTTTTTTCATAGAAAATAAACACTTGCTTTTATTTGAGGAGATGCAGAAGAGATATATTTTTGTATGCTTCATTTTTCTTTAACCCTTTCTTATTTATACTTTAAAATAATCTATCTGGATCAATAATTATTTAGCATGACTATTATTGAACAAGATTTTGAGTTTTTCTGCCTCTTAAAATTAGGAGTTGGCAAATTATCTGCTGTAATTCATTCCAATAAGATGTGAAGAATTCCCAAATAGAAATGTTATTATCTAGAAAGAATTATGGCTTAAATGTAAACTAAATAACTCAACCAGTAATTTATTTCATTCTTAAAGATTATTATGTCCAAGAGTTAGAACCGTAATATAAAAGTTAAAATTATGTTATAATTAATTTTTATTATATTTGAATTATTATTTACATTTATAAAGGTTTGTTGCTATGCTACCTACTTTTTTATAATTGATTATATTAATCTAACCTGGCCTTGCAAAAAAACAAAGGGGAAGCAGATGTGGCTTAACCAGTTGGGCATCCGCCTACCACATGGGAGGTCCTGGGTTTGGGTCCCGGTGCCTCCTAAAGAAGGCAAGCAGACACCCACACCCGCCACAACAAGAGCTAGATGCAGCACCCGCCATAACAAGAGCTAGACGCTGCACCCTGCCACAACGTGCGGCTACAACAAGAGCTAGATGCCCGCACACCACACCCCACAACAAGCAGATGCCTAAACTAGCAGATGCCACAGGCCAGCAGGTGTGGCTCAGGCGGTTGGGCATTCCTCTCCTATGTGGGAGGTCCTGGGTTTGGTTCCCAGTGCCTCCTGGAGAAGACAAGCAAACAGTGAGCAGACAGACAAAGAGAACCATGGGAGGAAGGATAAATTTTTAAAAATAAGTTTTAAAAAGTAAAAAATAAATATTTTAAAAAAAACTAAACAGGGTGGTAGTGGCATAAGGATAGACATATAAAACAATGGAGTAGAATTGAAAGTCCAGAAATAGATATACATCTATATGCTCAACTGAATTTTGACATGGTGCTAAGAATATTCAATGGGGAAAGAGTAGTCTCTTCAGGCAATGCAGGACAACTGGATATCCACATGCAAAAGAACAAAAATGTACTCTTACCTCACAATATACAAAAATTAACCCAAAATAGATCAAAGATCTAAACATAAGAGCTAAAAAACATAAAACTCTTAGAAGAAAATACCTGGGTAAATCTTCATGACCTTGTATTTGGCAATGATTTCTTAAATATGACACCAAAATCATGAGCAACAAAAGAAAAAATAGATAAGTTAACTTCATCAAATTTTAAAATGTTTTCACATCAAAAGATATAGTCAAGAAAGTGAAAACACTGCCTACAGAATGGGAGAAAATATTTTTGATAATATCTAATAATGGCCTAGTGTCTAGAATACCTAAAAATAGTTTTACAGATCAACAACAAAAAGACAAATAATCCAATTTAAAATTAGGCAAAGGACTTGAATAGTCCTTTCTCCAAAGATCAAATTACCAAAAAGCAAATGAAGGATGCTCATCATTAATCATTAGGGTAATGCAAGTCAAAACCATAATGAGATGCCGCTTCACACCTACTAGGATGGCTATAATAAAAATTTTAACATGCTACAGAAATGTAAATGGTCATTATTAATTCATCTTCACCACCAGCACCAACACCCCGAAGCAGCAATATTGAGACTTATTCTTGGAAATAGTTATATTCTAAAGAGTTTCTGTCCCACATACATATGTAGCTGAAGCAGTTGGAACAAGTCAGAGCATCTGGTTAATACTTATATCCTGGTACGTGATCTATGACTTCATTGCTGGGAAATGATATGCTATTTCCCTGTTCATCCTATGGTGAAAGCTGCTTAAACTCTTGCCCAGATATGACAATATTTTTTAAATCCCTGTTAAATGTTTCCTTCTAGGAAACAAACTAAGTGAAGTTCTACCTAGTTTGAGATGGGAGTAAAAATTCTTTAGAGAATGGAGTTGTTTGATTTTTTTATATCAGGGGAATAGTGTTCTTATACTTTCCTAATGATCTATATTTTGAAAAACTTTTTTTTCACTGAAATATTTTATAATCTCCACTTTATGAATCCTACTTCTGATATCCTAAAGGTCACTTTAACCTGTCCATTCATAATAGAAACATAGAGTCTACCAAGATTGACTACCTTTCCTCATCATGGTCAGTAATTTTTTTCTTTCCTATTAATGACTAGCCCATATGATAGTAAAAGGTAAATAATGGGAATAATTAAGGAATTATTTTAGGCTCCATTTGAATTTGCTTGCTATGAAAAAAAGTTAAATCCAGATTAATTAAAGTTCTTCCCATATCAGAACCCATCATACCAGCCTGCAAGTCTAAGACAAAGCTTTGAGAATCACAGGAAACTTGGAGAGCTTCATAAAGTTGACAAAGGGAAAACCAATTCTCCAAAGTAGGAAAAAAATTTATCTCCTACTTTCAGATACCAAAGAACCTGACAAAGCAAAGCATAGGCATAACCAGAGAGCAAAGTATAACCAGAGAGAAAGCATGAAAGAGATCTAGACACAAAACTTCCCAGAGTAACCGCAGCTTTCAATTTGCAGAGAATGTTCTGAAGGAAAGCAAACTTTCTTAAGTTCCAGCTTTGCCTGAATTTGTGCATTAATAAACTGGTGACATCAATGGCTTGAACTATGTAAATGTGACGCATTAAGGCTTAACTAAGTCCAAGTTTACACTCAAGTCTAAATATTGAGCAGTTACTGACTGTGCAAAATTAGTATTAAATTCTGATGCAAATTGGGGTGGAGGGGGGAAGAACTGTGGACTAAAAAGACCAAAAAAGGTGAATGATGTTTCTTTCCTAAATGAAGAGAGATTGGAAGTTAATATCAAAACTGCATCATGTATTATGTTTAAATTAAATGTTAATGAAACTCCACAATTGGTAGATAAGGAAGATTTTTCCAAACTAATCCCAACTGTTTCGTCTTGGGCCTTCTCTCCTAGCGCCCCATCCCACCCAATTGCAGCCACACTACTCCAAAACATGTCTTTGCCTAGACCATACCCTTAAATAATCCCTACCCTTTCTTCATGACCCAGTTTGTTTATCACCTCATCTGCAAAGCCTTATTTCATTCCCCAGACACCCTTCTTCATGGTATTATAGGGCTTTGTTCACTTCTCTATTAAAGCACTTACACTGAATTGCAGTTCCTTGGAGTTCTTGTCTGTTTCCCACACCATGTCTTGTATATCTTTGTGTTCTTGTCCGGTGCCCATCCTACTTCCTACACAAGATCCAAAACTGTAATCATCTTTGAGTTACTAAGATAAGGGACCAATGAGAAAGTTTAGGTTATAGGATCTTAGCATCATGTTAACTGTGGTTATGGAAAAAATACTAATTGCCTGGCAAAAGTCTGAAGGTACGGGCTTGCAGTCTTTGCTACCAGTGAATTTATAATATATCAAAGGAAACCAAAAGGTGGACAGGGAGTCTGAAAACATGTTTATGTATGTTGTGATCTCCTCAGGGGTGGTAGAAGAGAGGTAAAGCAACTAGAAGAATTAAATACACATGTTAATGTTCTTTAGTAGGCATTTTAGTAAAGATGTATGATTAGGGTTTATAGAGAAGGGAGGGACTAAAGATCTGATTCATTTGTTTTAAGTTGCTTTCTTCTTTTAAAAGCGTATACACACTGCCCCACTGTGTCTTCCAGGCACTAACACTGGTTAGTTTTTGCCACCCCTTATCCATTTTCTTTCCTTCTCAGCCCTGCTCTCTGCCTGGAGAGGCTGATTCGGGCTGACTGCATCACTGGACTGCCTTACCCTCTGGCTTCCAGGTCATCCAACCCATGGGACTCACTGGCCGAAAGGCCGGTGTTTACTGGCCCTGCTCCCTCTGTACTCAAGGTTCTGGTGGTGGCTTTGTTCCATGGCAATGCCTCTTCCCTGGTTTCAGCTCTCATCAGACTCTTAACTCTATTCCTGGCTGTGGTGGTTTGGAGCTGTATGTACCCCAGAAAAACGGGTTCTTAAATTTAATCCAATGTGAACCCATTGTAAGTAGGACTTTTTGATGAGTTTACTTCAGTTAAGGTGTAGCCCACCTCAATCAGGATGCTGTCTTAACCGGATTACTGGAGTCCTTTATAAGTGGAGTAAAATTCAGACAAAGAGAAAGCCATGGAAGCAGGAAGCTGAAATTCAATGGATCCTGGAAGAGAATGGAGAGGTCAGGAGAGGCTACCCTGTGCATTACCATGTGACAGAGGAGCTAAGGACCAAGGCCCAGCAGCCAGCCCCAGAACACCAGTCTTCAGGAAGAAAGCACCGCCTTGATGATGCCTTGATTGGGAATTTCTTTTAGCCTCAAAACCATGAGCAAATAAATTCCCATTATTTGACCCGACCCATTTCATGGTATTTGCTTGGGCATAGGAAACTAAAACACCTACTGAGTGTGCTTTCTGTTTCCTAAAAGGACCAATACAAATGCTCACCTGCCCACAACTGGAAAAAATACGTGAATAAAAGAAATGTTGCTGGGTGTTTCCATTTCTTTCTCCAGTGTGTCATCCACGGAGCAATCCCAATACTAAAATTTGAATATTGAGGGGAGATTGTAGGAGTTGGGGAGGGCAATATCTAGAAATTTCAGTTATAAGCCTATTGATTTTTTCCCATTTCAGAAGGATCACAAGCTTTGGTGGAACAAAAGACCATCCCTCTTGGTGATTATTTTGAACACTGATGATTAGACTTCGCCAAGGGCTCATGTCTGAAGCACCACCTCTCCTTATTCCTATAACAGACCTCTTCAGAGAAAAGCTGTGCAACTGCGGCTCACTTCCTCTCAATTCAATAAACCTGTTTTAAGTATCTCCAATGGTCCATTAGTGTAAAAAAAGTGAATATCTAGGGAAGCTTGTATGTCCATGTGTTATCAGTATACGATTTTACTTGTGTTCTTTTGTTTAAAAACATTTTGGGTTCCCTTGAGATTATTACTGATGCATAGCCACTTTTTCAAAATGATTCCTTAATTGTTGCCAGTAAAAGTAGTCTATCTGATCTCTGCTCATTTTTTAAATGGCTTGAGTTTCTTCATTACGTGCACCATCTCATCTCCCCAATCCCCTGTTTCTAGTTGCTGAATGCTCACAGCAGATCCCACAGGCATGAGAATGATGCCGTCTGTCGCTTAGAGAAGGGCAGATTCTTCTGGGAGCTAAAGGCAATAATTGCCAAAAATTGTTTTTCAGATGTTTAGGGTTTAATGAAACACAGGATGTGCACTGACAGGTAGCACCAATGTGCATTTTTAAGCTTTCCTTATGTTACCATATATTTGCCTAAAATTCTGCCTTATATTACTTTGTCTTTCTGTTTGCCTACATTTCTATGCAACATTCCCAAGACCACAACAGACTCTTTAAATCCCATTTTAAAAATAGCCATCAACAAAGACAGATTGAAAAAATAAAGTCCTCAGGCAGCTCATTCAGGTAGGAACAAAGAATTTAATTTGAAGCTCAGAAGTAACGAGGCTTAAGTGAATTCCAAACATGACCCAGCACTACATGTTTGAGAATTCCTTTGTACAAAAGACCTTCTTGTTGCCTTAAAATAACAATTTGGGATATAAAATGATATCTACAACGTCAATTTAGTCAGAGCCATAAACCCTGGTGTTATTGAGGTGAAAGCTGTTCTCAGCTCTGGGAAGAAACCTGATTTTTCTGGAGGCTGGTGGCTTTGAGTCAGCAGGCATTCTATGGGTTTCTGTAGCAACCAGTGGCATCATTGGCCATCACCTGCCTCAGAGGGTCAGAATATTTACTCAGACCTTGCTCTATCTAGCGTTCACCATTAACCGTGCTGTTAGTGTAACATGAGAGAAGGAAGAACCATCTTTGAACATCTCAGAAGTCAGGAGCACTCCTGACAAAGTGAGCCCACCAAAGCTAAGTCCACGTAAGGAGAATGTTTCCCACACTATTAGCATAGCCAAAAAAGAATGCAGCCTAAGAGTTTATTTTCATCTGCCATATTGTCTGTAAGTACAGGGGTTCTTAACAAGGGGTCCATGAGCTTGAATTGAAATTCAAAAAGACATTATTCTTGTAGGAACATGTTGGTGCGGGTGTGATATATTTATTAAATAATACACAATATAGTTTGGACTTAGTAAGGGGTCCATGGTTTTCACCTGACTAGCAAAGGGGCCTGTGGAACAAAAAAGTCAAGAACCTCTGGTCTAGGAGATGATATCTCTAGTAAAGTGTGTGATCAAAATGAATTTGAATTCACTTTACTAACCACTAACCATGGCAAGAAACGTGTGAGATTATGATCATGAAGACTGCTGGAGTTCATATCATTGCATTTCAACCATCTTATAAGTTAACTAAGCAGTTATTGAACATATAAAACTGTATCTACTGAGCACAGTAACAGGTATCTGGGTGGAAGACTACAGATAAATAACAAAATATGGTTTCTGGCCTCAAGCTTGACTAAGAAAAGCAATAATAATCAGATGATATGGCTTAGAGGAATAAATAAGTTCATGCCCCAAAATACAAAATAACACACTACATATTGACTCCACTGGGACTAAGGTAGACAACTATGTTGGTAATAAGAATGGGATTGAGATTGGCCAAATGCCTCCTGTCCTCTAATCATTTGGTGGTGTAGCTTGTGTCTTCCAGGCAAAACTTATTTGAGCAAATTGTACCCCAGCTCTCCTACCAAGCCCTACCAGAGAACCATACTTTTACGCCTCTTCTTTATGCTTGCTTGCTGGGATGCATAGTTTAGCTAAATGATATAGTGAACTATAAGACAGATATGCTTCCTATCTTGTATTTTTTTTAACAATTCTACTTTACTCAAAACCCATGTATTTAAGACCTGATCCAAGTTTTCCAAGGCTATAGTCTTCCAAGAAAATAGTTTTCAAAGTGTGTTTCAAGGGCCTCCTACATAAAAATCAAATGCATGTTAAAATTTGTTTTTCTTGACTGCACCACCCCCAAGACCTATTAAACAGAATGTCTGGTGGAAAAATACTTAATCTTAATAAGCATCCCACAGTCAAAAGTATGAATATTGCTGGTCCCTAAAGTCAAAAGTTTGAAAATCACTGGTTTAGGGCTGTGCCGATTTTCTGGACAACTTCCTAGCCCTATTCTTGTCAATGAAACCTGTATTAAGAATCATCCCTTCTAGTCACATTCTTCTCTATACTGGTATTGCAGGAATTCTTAGTCTCAGGCCCATGTATTTCCACAGAATCCCTACATGGGTTTCTTTTTTCTTTTTTGACATTAAATAACTATTGTACATTTTATTTATTTATTTTTGTTATTTTAAAAGCTTACTTTATTTTTTTACATAAATGTT
>JAQZBX010073013.1:0-14983 GCA_029593785.1 Cabassous unicinctus | reverse complement strand
ATTTGTTGAATAGACTGTTCTGGCCCAGCTGGGTTGGCTTAGCAGCCTGGTCAAAAATCACTTGACTGTAGATGTGAAGGTCAATTTCTGAGGTCTCAATTCGGTTCCACTGGTCAATCTGTATATCTTTATGCCAGTAGCATGCTGTTTGTTTTTCTTTTGTTTTTTTAACCACTATAGCTAAGTAATATGCTTTAAAGTCAGGAAGTGAGAGTCCTCCAACTTCATTCTTCTTTTTTAAGACATTTTTTTGACTATTCGGAGCCCCTTACCCTTCCAAATAAATACACTTATTGGTTTTTTGATTTCTGCAAAAAAGGCAGTTGGGATTTTATTGGGATTGCATTGAATCTGTAAATCAGTTTGGGCAGAATTATCATCTGAATTTAGTCTTCCAGTTCATGAACATGGAATGTCCTTCCATTTATTTACATATTCTTCAGTTTCTTTTAGCAGTGTTTTGTAGTTTTCTGAATTCAGGTCCTTTTTGTCCTTGGTTAAGTTTATTCCTAGATATTTGATTATTTTAGTCGCTATAATAAGTGGAATTTTTTTCTATTCCTCATATTGCACATCAGTAGTGTATAGAAACACTATTGATTTTTGCATATTAATCTTGTAACCCACCACTTTGCTGAACTCGTCTATTAATTTTAGTTGCTTTGTCATGGATTTTCAGGAATTTCCATACATAGGATCATGTCATCAGTGAATAGTGAAAGTTTTACTTCTTCCTTTCCTATTTAGGTGCCTTTTATTTCTTTGTCTAGCCTAATTGCTGTAGCTAGAACTTCTAGCATAATATTGAATAATCATGGTGACAGTGGGCATCCTTGTCTTGTTCCTGATCTCAGTGGGAAAGCTTTCAGTCTTTCACCATTAAGTACAATGCTAGCTATAGGGTTTTTCATATATGCACTTTACCATATTGAGAAAGCTTCCTTCTATTCCTATCTTTTGGAATGTTTTTATCAAGAAAGAGTGCTGTATTTTGTCAAATGCCTTTTCTGCATCAATCGAGAGAATCATTGATTTTTCTTCTTCAATTTATCAATGTGGTTTATTATACTATGTGATTTTCTTGTGTTGAACCACCTTTGCATATCTGGGATAAAACCCACTTGATTGTGGTGTATAATTCTTTTAATGTGCTTTTGGATTTGGTTTGCAAGTATTTTGCTGAGGATATTTGCATCTATATTAATTAAAGATATTGGTTTGTAATTTTCTTTTTTCATAGTATCTTTATCTGGTTTTGGTAATAGGGTGATGTTGGCTTCATAGAATGAATTTGGCAGCATTCTTTCCTGTTCAATTTTTTGGAAGGGTTTGAGCAAGATTGGTATCAGATAATCTTTGAATGATTGGTAGAATTCACCTATAAAGCCATCTAGTCCTGGGCTTTTCTTCTTTGGGAGGTTTTTGATGACTGTTTCAATCTCTTCTTTTGTGATTGGTTTACTGAGATCTCCTATTTCTTCTAAAGTCAGTGTAGGTGGTTTGTGTGTTTCTAGGAATTTGTCCATCTCATCTACGTTTTCTAGTTTTTTGACATATCGTTTTTCATAGTATCCTCTTGTGGTCTGTCTTATTTCTGCAGGGTCAGTGGTAATGTCGTCCCTCTCATTTTTTATTTTATTTGTGTCTTCTGTCTTTTTTTCTGTGTCAGTCTAACTAAGGATTTGATGATTTTGTTGACTTCTCAAAGAACCAACTTTTGGTTTTGTTGATTCTCTCTGTTGTTTTTTGGTTCTCAATTTCATTTATTTCTGCTCCAATCTTTACTATTTCTTTCCTTCAGCTTGGTTTGGGATTAGTTTGCTGTTCTTTTTCTAGTTCTTCTAGGTGTGTAGTTAGATCATCAATTTTAGCTCTTTCTTCTTTTTTAATGTAAGCAGTGAGGTCTATAAATTTCCATCTCAGCACTGCCTTTGTGGTGTCTCATAGGTTTTGATATGCTGTGTTCTCATTTTCATTCATCTCACAATAGATGCTGAATTCTCTTGCAATTTCTTCTTTGACCCAATGATTGTTTAAGAATGTGTTGTTTAATTTCTATATATTTATGAATTTTTCCTTTTTCTGTCTATTATTATTTCTAGCTTCATTCAGTTATGCTCAGAGAAAGTGTTTTGTATAATTTCAATCTTTCAAAATTTATTGAGTCTTGTTTTGTGACACAACATATGGTTTATCCTGGAGAAGGATCCATGAGCACTTGAAAAGAATTTATATCCTGCTGTTTTGGGGTGCAATGCTCATTAGCTGTATGTTAGGTCTAGTTCATTTATCATATTATTCAAGATCTCTGTTTATTTATCCTCTGTCCAGATGGTCTATCCAATACTGAGAATGGTGTATTGAAGTCCCCAACTATTATTATAGAGACATCTATTTCTCCTCTCGGCTTTGCCAGTGTGTGCCTCATGTATCTTGGATCACAGAGGTTAGGTGCATAAATATTTAGAATAGTTATTTCGTATTGTTGAATTGCCCCTTTTATTAATATATAATGACCTTCTTTATCCCTTATAACAGTTTTGCATTTAAAATCTCTTTTGTCTGACATAAGTATCACTACTTCAGCTATTTTTTGGTTACTGTTTGCTTGGAGTATCGTTTCCAACTTTTCCACTTTTAACCTGGTTGTGTTCTGATGTCTGAGGTGAGTCTCTTGTATACAATATATAGATGGCTCATATTTTTTTGATCCATTCTATCAGTTTATGCTTTTTGATTGGGGAGTTCAAGCCATTGACATTCAATGTTAAACTGTAAAGGCATTGCTTACTTCATCCATTTTGACCTTTGGCTTTCTGCTTTCATATCATACTATTGTTTATCTTTTTACCCTTTAATTTATCTTTTCTAATAATCTTCATTTCTACACTCTTCTCCAAGTCTATAGCCCTTGTTTTTTCCTTTCAGGCAGTAGCACTTCCTTTAGTATCTCTTGTAATTCTGGTCTTTTGGTAATGTAGTCTATCAGTTTTTTTTGTTTTGTTTTTGTTTTTTTATCTGTGAAGACTTTGAACTCCTCTTCATTTTTGAAGGACAGCTTTAATAGATACAGAATTCTTGGTTGACATTTCTTCTCTTTCAATACCTCAAATTCATTATACCACTTTCTTCTCTCATCCATGGATTCTGATGAGAGGTCGGCACTTAATCTTATCAAGTTTCCCTTATATGTGATGCTTTGCTTTTCTCTTGCTGCTTTCAAAATCTCCTCTCTATCTCTGATATTTGTCATTCCGAATAGTAGATGTCCAGGGGTAGGTCTATTTGTGTTTATTTTGTTTGGGGTACATTGTCCTTCTTGGATATTGATATTTATGTCTTTCATAATGTTAGGGAAGTTTTCAGTTGTTATTTCCTCAAATATTCTTTCTGCCTCTTTTCCATTTTCTTCTCCTTCTGGGACACCAATAATGCATATATTTTTGTGTTTCACATTGTCATTCAATTCCCTGAGTCCCTGTTCCATTTTTCCCATTTTCTTCTCTTTCTGTTCTCCTGTCTTTTCCAATTCAGATGTTCTGTCTTCAAAATGACTAATTCTGTCTTCAAGCAACTTTAATCTGCTTTTATGTGCCTCTAATGTATTTTTAATCTCATTCATCATGTCTTTCATTCCCATAAGGTCAGTTATTTTTCTTTGCAAACTTTCAAATTGTTCTTTATGCTCACCCAGTTTCTTCTTAATAACCTTTAACTCTTCAGTCATATTTTCTTTAAATTCTTTGAAGTGAGTTAGGAGAGTTGCATGATTATCATTGATTAATTGCCTTAAATCCTCAATCTCTTCAGGTTATTTGGTTTGTTCCTTTGGCCGGGCCATTTCTACCTGTTTCCTAGTATGGTTTGTAATTTTTTGCTAATGTCTAGACATCTGATATATTGGCGAATTTACTCTTTTGGCCAATTTCTCTCTCTTGTCTACTGTTATTATTTTTTTCACAGCTCTTCTTTGATATTTGGTTCAACTTATCCTAAATCTTTAAGATTTCCCAAGTTAAGTTATCAAAATCGTGCTAGGGACTCGCTACTGGGGCACAGACTTTTTCTCAGGGGTGGGGTAAAGAGAGCTCTAAAAGCAGTTTTTATCCATGTAATTTCCAGAACGGCCAGAAGATGGCGCTCATCAGTGTACCCTTGCACTGAAGTGTATCTCTCTGTTTTCCTTTGTTTTTGTTTGGCCAGAGCCAAGGTTCAAAGTGGGCTCCACTGGCTGAATTCACTGAAGAAAAGCCCCCTGACTCCCCCTTCCTTTTCCCTTGTAACAGCTGACAGGGAGGAAGATGAATGCTACCCTCTCAGTCAGGCACAATGAGCCAGGGGTTTTACCGCCACTAAATATCAGGGGTCCGGAAGGGAGCCTTTCCCAGTGGCTGGCAGGGAGGTTTAGTAACTCACAGTTTGTTGTTTTGACTTCTTCATCTCTCTGTCCCTCATCCTCCTGGGAGTTGTGACATACTGTCCTGGTCTGCTGACCCCCCAGCAGGTCCCTCGGGCAGCTTTTGGCTCTTTCTCCATTGTTTTTGTCAGCAAGCTGGGCCTAATCTGTTTGATCAGATGCCATCTTCCCACGATCCCCCTCTAATTTATTTTTTTAAAAGACTTTTTAAATTTATTTTACTTTTATCCATTTTTATCCACCCCCCCACCACGGTTTTTGCTGTTTTTTGTGTCCATTTGCTGGGCAGTTCTCTGTGCCTGTTTCCTGCCCTTTCTTCTCATCCTTCTCCTCCTGTCTTCACTGGGATTTGATCCTAGGAACCTCCGATGTGGGAGACAGGCATTCTGCCACCTCTGCCACCTTAGTTCCTGGTTTTTTGGTGCGTCTTGTCTTGGCTCTCCCTTGTGTCACTCTCCTGTTATGTCATCATTTTGCTGCATGGCTTGGTGGAGCCTAATGGTGTGCCCATGCATGGGGCCTGGTGACCCATGAGCCTTCTATATTTTTTTCTTTATTTTACCAGGAGGTCCCAGGGATCGATCCCAGGTCTCTCCATATGGGAGAAGATGCCCAACCATTTGAGCCACATCTGCCCCCCCTTAATGTATTTTTAATCTCATCCATCATGTCTTTCATTTCCATAAACTCTGTTACTTTTATTTTCAGGCTTTCAAATTGTTCTTTATGCTCACCCAGTGTCTTCTTAATAACCTTTATCTCTTTAGTCATATTTTCTTTTAATTCTTTGAATTGATTTAGGAGAGTTGTGTGATTATCATTAATTAGTTTTCCTAAATCCTGTATCTTTTCAGGATATTTGGTTTGTTCCTTTGGCAGGCCATCTCTTCCTGTGTCCTAGTATGGCTTGGAATTTTTTGCTGATGTCTAGGCATCTGAATATGTTTGTGAATTTATTCTGGTGACCAGTTTCCTTCTTTTTTCTATTTTTTCCCCCCAGCTCTTCTTTGATATTTGGTTCAACTTATTGTAAATCTTTAAAATTGCCCAGCTTAAGTAGTTAGTAGGGACTCACTGCTGGGGTACAAGTTTTCTCCCAGGAGTTCAGGTTAAGAGAGACCTAAGAGCATTTTTTCTTCATGCAATTTCCAGTCTGGTGAGCAGATGGCACTTGCCGGTTCACCTTTCCACAGAGGTATTTCTTTCAAACCCAGCTTTCCTGTGTTTTGGTCTGGCCACGCTGAGATTCAAAGTGGCCTCTGCTGACTGAGTTTACTAAAGAAAAGCCCCTCAATTCACCCATCCTTTTCCCTTATAACTGCTGACAGGGAGGAAGACTTCTGTTCTGCTCTCAGCTGGCTGCAGCGAGCCAGGGGTTTCATCCAGGCTTAATGCCTTGGGGTGCGGAATGGGAGCCCTTCCTGGCTGCTGCAGGAGTTTGGGTCGTTTGTTGTTTGGGTTCTTCATTTCTCTGTCCCTTGACCTCCTGGGAGTTGTGCAATGCTGTCCAGGTCTGCTGATCCTCAAAATAGGTCCCTCAGATAGCTTTTGGCCCTTTCTCCATTGTTTTTGTGAGAGAGTTGAGCCCTGCCTGCCTACTCCAACACCATCTTCCTGGAGCTCTATCTAGGCCAATTGATTTTTGACAAGGCTGTCAAGTTCACTCAATTGGGAAAGTATAGTCTTTTCAACAAATGGTAATGGGAGAACTGGATAGCCACATGCAAAAGAATGAAAAAGGACCCCTATCTCACACCATATACAGAAATTAACTCAAAATGGATCAAAGGTCTAAATATAAGAACCAGAACTATAAAACTCTTAGAAGAAAATGCAGAGAAGTATCTTCAGAATCTTGTATTAGACAATATTTCTTTAAATTTTACACCCAAAGCACAAGCAATGAAAGAAAAAATAAATAATTGTGATCTCATCAGAATTAAAAACTTTTAAACTTATTTTCCTAATGGGCTTTGTCACAAAAGTGAATTGATAACCTACTCAATGGGAGAAAATATTTGGAAACCACATATCTGATAAGGGTTTAATATCCAGAATATATAAAGAAATCCTACGATTCAACAATAAAAAGACAAACAATCCCGTTTAAAAATGGGCAAAAGACTTGTAAAGACATTTCTTCAGAGAGGATATAACAAAAACACATGAAAAGATGCTTAACATCACTAGCTATTAGGGAAAAGCAAATCAAAACCACAATGAGATATCATTTCACACCCACTAGAATGACTACTATTTAAAAAACAGAAAATTGCAGGTGTTGGAGAGAATGTGAAGAAATAGGAACACTCTTAATTGCTGGTAGGAATGTAAAATGGTGCAGCTGCTGTGGAAGACAGTTTGGCAGTTCCACAGGAAAGAAAATATGGAATTAACATATGACTCAGAAATCCCACTACTAGGTTTATACCCAGAAGAATTAAAAGCAAGGATTCAAACAGATATTTGCACATTGATGTTCATAGCAACATAATCCACAATTTCCAAAAGAAGGAAGCAACCCAAACATCCATCAACTGATGAACAGCTAAACAAAATATGGTATATATATATATAATGGAATATTATTCAGCTGTAAAAAGAATGAAGTCCTAATACATGCAACAACATAGATGAACCTTGAAGACATCATGTTGAGTGAAATAAGCCAGACACAAAAGGACAAATATTGTATGATCTCACGGATATGAAATAATTATAATAAACAAACTCAGAGTTAGAATCTAGAATAAGGTTACCAGGGGAAAGATTGGAGGTAGAGAATGGGGAGTTGATGTTTAATTTGTGCAGAATTTTTATTTAGGTTGATCATAAAGGCTTGTAAATGGATGGAAACGTTGGTAGCATATTATTGTGAGTGTAATTTACAGCAATGAATATGGGAGAATGTGGGTAAAAGTGGAAGCTTTTGGCTGTATATGTTATTAAAATAAAAATTAAAACAGGATTGTATAACACAACCCTATTGTAGATGATGTACTATAGTTAATAGTACAAGTGTAAAAATATCCTTTCATGAACTCTAACAAATATATAACACTAATACAAGGTGTTAATAATAGGATCGTATATGGGAAAAATATACCTAATGTAAACTATGGATGACAGCTAATAGTACTCCTTTAATAATCTTTCATCAATTGTTACAAAGGTGACTACAGTTTTTAAAAAAAGTACAATTATAAAAAAAATTGCTATCATCAATTGTCAGAATTGTTCCACATCAATGTAAGATGTTGGTGGAGGTGGTATATGCTGTAATTTTATGTATGATTGCTCTGTAAACCCACAACTTCTCTAATAAAAAAATCAGTAAGTGTATAGATTAACTAGATCTAATGGACGTATGTGAAAACTGACCCCAACTGTAGAGAACACAGAGATGATTTATGAAACTGACCATGTGCTTTGCCATAAGGCAGTTCTCAGCCAATATTAATAATAAATGTCATACAGACCACATTATGTAAATAGAAGGCAATGAAGTTAGAAATCTATAACAAAAAGATAACTTTAAAACACCCTGGAGGTTTAGAAACGAAAAAAAAAACATACACTCCTAAATCTCCCATAGGTCAAAGAAGAAATAAAAATGGAAATGATAACATATGTTAAACTGACATTTAATAAAAAGGCAATTTATGGGCATTTGTGGACAGCTGCTATTCAATTCCAGCTGGCGATGCCATGTGGAATTGGGGGCCTAAAAGTATTAGTGCTTATGATTTTTTCCTAAAAGATCCATGAATCTGGGTTTTTTTTATGGGAAATGTTCTGATCCTTACATCACTGTGTGTGTTACTTTCCCAACATGCCCCCCCCAAAACAAAACAAACAAAACAAACTCAAAGCCACTGGCATGCTGAAAGTGGCCTGTGGGTAGCCCATTAGCATTTCCTGGTGTGGGAAGTGGGAAGTCATTGAAGGCTTATTGAATTGGAGAATTATATGACCAAATTGGTCTGATTCAAAATACTCAGGGGGCTGTTACTATTATATATGTATAATTTTAAAAATAAAAATGAATCTGGCTTGAGAAGTGGATGTGGCTCAAGCAATTGGGCTCCTGCCTAACACACAGGATATCCCTGGTTCAGTTCCTGGTACTTCCTGAAGAAGACAGCAAGCCCTTGTGACAGGCAGGCATGGCAAGCTGATGCAACAAGATGACACAACAAGAGACACAAGAAGAAAAATATAATGAGAGACACAATAAAGGAGGGAATGGAAGTGACTCAAGCGATTAGGGGCCTCCCTCCCACATCAGAAGTCCTGGTTCGGTTTCTGGTGCCTCCGAAAGAAACAAAGAAGATGAACAGACAGAGCAAGTGCAAACAATGAGGGGGTGGGGAGAAATAAATTAAATAAATCTTAAAAAAAATAAAAAAAGAATCTGGCTTAATTATTCCCTGTGAAGGTTGGCATGGGACATATATCTGGGGGTTTTAGAGTTTCATCTCTCTCCCTTGGCTTGCAGAGTCCCTGTAGTTTTTGTAGCCCAGGGAAATGAAGGAGATTGCAAGTCCTCAGTCTCTTGTGCTTGCTCCTTTGCCTTGACCTGTTTGGTTTTGACACTAATAAATATTAATTGTTGTTGTTACTTCTGAACCCCCTTTGTAAAATAGATTTCATAATACCAACATTGTACTGTTGTTCCAAAGATTGTCCCACAGTCAGGACAGAGGTGGAAAACAAAAGCTAGAGCTTTTTGTTTTAGTCTGCAATGAATGAATCAAGAAGCCAAGGGGATGGGCAGCTCAGTAGAAGACCTGGTTTGGGAGGGCTTCTTCAGTATGTGAATCCTAGCAGAGGAAGAGTAAAAGGAAAGGGAGTAGTGAAAGAAAGAGAAGGCACACTAAGATGGGACATAAGGTTTCCCAAACCTTCATGTCCTTAAGAGTTCAGTTTATAACACCATCTCAGAGAAGACTCCCTGGACCACCCAGTTCCTTCCATGGCATAGCCTTCTTCTAATTATTTGGAAAGGATTTATTATAATCTGACATTTTCTTCTTCATTTCTTTCTTTTCATTCACACCCTGCTTTAATACAAGACCAGATGCCAGTCTTGTTCACTGCTGAGTCTCCAGAAATTAGAGTATGCTCTGTACTCCACATATATTAGTTGACTGAATAGTGTATACTTTGTAAATTTGCCGAAGTCCAGCTTTGCTCTTACTTATGTACATTAGGTAAAGAAGAGCCCACAGATGTCTGGATTTTGGCAAAATAGGGAATGCTGGTAGGGATGTTTTAGCAATTGCATTTCCAATCCCTATCCCTTCTCTGAATTCATCCAGGTCGTGAAGTCCTGGACAGCAGTCCTATCTTCCTTTGGAAAAAGATTAAGATGGAAGTGCTCTTCTTGGAAGTTCCTTCTTTGATTGAGGCCATTGTCTCCCTGGAAAATCTACTCATTTCAGAATGCAGAGAGAGTTCTGGATGAAGTCAGGAGGTGCTAACTGCAAACCAGATTCTATACAATCTGGATATGTGCAAATCCTTAAGCAGTCCTTCCTTTGGGCTCAAATCAGAAAAGAATTGGAAACAACCTCCTTTATCCCATTTGGTTTTGTAGCTCAAACAAAATGTTCACCCTTGCCAAAACCCCTACATGAAAAATGTGACCTTTAAACAGTTTTGTTTAACAGGAAAAAAAGCAAAATGTCCTCATTTCATGATGTCACTAATGTTGATATGAATAGTGTATTCGAGGCGATTTTTCATTTTTGTTTCAGGTTATCCTCGCAACATTTTAAGATATAAGTTACCAGCCCCATTTTAGAGGATGTGGAACTCTGACTCAAATGATTACCTGCTTTTCCCAACGTATGTAGTCATTTATAAGAAAATCTAGACTCTAGTCTTAGCTTTGCTGCAATGTAATATGCCATGTTCCTTTCTCTGTACTGTCAATCACACAACTTCTTAAGGTGAAGTTAGCTAACTCTCTGCTAAGAAACTGGAAGCATCTCCCAAATCAGGGCAGTTAAAATGTGGATTCAGGGGATGAGAGGAAATACTCTTGGATTACTTGCTCAAATGAAAAAGGTTACATTTTTGTAATTACCCAGGGATATACAGATTATCACTGACAACATTGCATACAATAATTAATAAATTATATTTTATACTGGGGCATTATAAATAATAAGTGGATAAAAATGACACCTTATATTATGCTTTTTATCTTTCCAAAGAAATTTAAAATCTATTATTTCATTGTATCCTCACAAATAATGCCCTAAATTCTTATAATGTTGAACTTTTGGCAGGTTGTAGAGTTAGGTGTCTCTAAATCAGGGGTTCTTAACCAGGGCTTTCAGGGGTCTGTGAGGTTGAATTGAAAAATAATCAACTTATTATCTTTATTTTCTCTGACCTGTAACTGAAATCTAGCATTTCCTTCACTTATGAATATATGCAATAAATTACAGTAGTAATCCTTGGTTTTCACCTGACTGGCAAAGGGGTCCATGGAGCAAAAAAGGTTAAGAACCCCTGATCTAAATAATGTTTGCAAACTATAGCTGAAGGCCCATGAAGTTGCCTAGGATAAAAAGGAAGCTGAGTTGTCCTTCAAAATACCTCGCAGCACATTAAAAATGGAGAAAAAAAAAAAATCTTACACATTCAAACACTCAGCTTTCTAATTCCCTTGGGATTTCAGACTGGTCATAGTAATGAAATGCTTGGCATCAACTAAAACTGTAAGTCGTAGCCATGATATTAAAGTTGTATCCATTATATTAAAGGTAAGTGTCAGCGAGCATTTTCGAATTCATTTGTTGCTGGGATTAAGACCACACTAGTAATTAGCTATAACTCTTTTGCCTCAGCTATTACCCACAATTATTCATACTCTCATGAGCATACCATGCAGTTGGCCCCCACTGCCTTTTGGGTACTGACCTCTTGGGTGAGAAGTCATCCCAGGCACGGGGAGGGGCGGGCTTTCAGCAGTCAGCGAGTCTAGCAGACAACATGTGAGAATAGTTCATAGGGACACCTGCATGTAGGGAAAGCTTCTTAATTTTATTTTTAAGTGGAAGAGCTTTATTGTTTGAAAAGAATACTCTGGAAGATGGTGCGCTGTCCTTGGAATAAGCAATGCAGATTCACTCTTATGTAGAAACCAGTTGTCTGCTCTAGGTAGAAAATTAGGTAGGAGAAGGGAGTGAGTTGTAAAGCAGGATAACTGAGCCAAGAGACCCTGGGATAGAACCTCATAGAGTCTCAGTCCATAGCCCTTTCGGATGCAAACATGCCCACAAGCAGCTCATTGCCTTATTCTATGCGGAATACTAAACCAGGCTCACAAATGAAGCTCTCCCTAGAGGTATAGTGTGTTAGAAGAGTGGATTGGCAGTAATTGTGTCACAAGGGTACATGATTATTTTAAGCTTTAGTCTATTATAGAAAGAGAATTAAATTACTTCTAGACTAGTTCTCATAGCTTAGATTCATATTCTACATTATAATGGTTAAGAATACAGATTTTCAGAGTGACGTGAAGTTGTTCCAGTCTTCTCTTGACTAGACACAAGGTGGGTAAATTGCTTAATCTTTCTGAGCCTCAGTTTCCTCTTCTGTAAAATGGGTAAAATAGCAAGTACTACCTCATTGGGTTGCTGTGAGGATTAAAGAGTTAATGATAACACCTTTGTTAAAACATTTGGTATTAAGAGTGCCGTAAATACCTGTTGTTATTGTTACAGTCACTACCTTATGAATGTTATGTTGTCCTATTTGATCCACACAACAACCCTGTGATTGTATCATCCCAACTTGATAGGGGAGAAAACTGAGCTGCAGAAAGTGCATATGGTTTGCTAAAGTTAAAGGAAATTAGTAGGTGGAGTCAGAACTCAGAATTTTGGTTGATCAAGTCTTCCATTCAAAAGGCTCATTGATTTAAGATAACAGCATGGAATATATTCTATTGTTAGTCAGGACTCTGTGCTTTTTCCACATACAATTGTCAAGGATGCAATTTCTTTCCCTTCAGCTCTTTCATCTATGCCTACAATTCCTTATTAGCTACTTTTCTTTATTATTAGTTGGGTTGTGTGGTAGGCAGAATAAATCCACCAGCCCCCCAAAGATACCCATGGCCTAATCCCCAGAACCTGTTAATATGTTAGGTGATTAGCAAATGGGAATTATATTTGCAGATGGAATTAGGTTGCTAATCCGTGGACCTTAAAATAGATTATCCTGGATTATCTGGGTGGGCCCAATGTAATCACAAGTATCCTTAAAAGTGGAACTTCGGAGCATGGGCTGAAGCTGCTGACCATAGGCAGAATTTCTTCTCCAAAAGAATGAGCTCTGCTTTTAAGTTCATTCAACTGCTTGGCCTAGGCCCACCCATATATCTAGGATAATCTCTTTTGCTTAAAGGCAACTGATTATGGGCTTCAATCATATCTACAAAAGAAACTGATTCATAAAATTGACCACCACATCATTCAAACCAAACCAGGGTAATTTGTGAATGAAAGGTGGAGTGAAAAAAATGAAATTGCCTAATTTTTTGATATATTTATTTATTGATCTTACAATATGAATTAGTTTTATTGTATTAGTGAATCTAAAATTAGTTCTATTAAAAACTATTTTAACAGTGTACCCTCTGGTCCCATGGATCTGTCTCTTGCTTCAATAGTAATGGGATGGAATAGATCTGGGGACTATCCGCCCTTCTTCAGCCTTTGACCACCCCCCAACTTCCTCTTCCATTGCTTCCTCTGGGACCATCTTTTCATCTACCCTTTGCTTCCAAGACCAGCTAACAAGTTTTTGTAGTTAGCAAAACTACAAACTGTAGTTTGTTGATCAACCAAGAGTTTTCAGATCTGTCAGAATTATTTCAATGAAGTGGGGACTTCTGTCAACTTCCTGGTCAACCTGCATCTGTGGGCCTTCTATACCTACCTCTCTCTGGGCTTCCATTTTGAGTGCCATGATGTGGAATTGAAAGGCATGGACCATTTCTTCTGTGACTTGGAAAAGGAGAAGCATGAGGGCATAAGCATCTCTTAAAGATGCAAGACCAGGGTGATGGACATACAGAAGCCACCCTAAGAGGAGTAGGGTCAAACCCTGGATACCATGGAAGCCGCCACAGCCCTAGAGAAGAACCTGAATCAGGTATTTTTGGATCTGCCTGCCCTGGGTTCTGCCAACACAGACCCTCATCTCTGTGACTTCCTGGAGAGCCATTTCTTAGATGAGGGGTGAAACCAATCAAGAAGATGGGTGACCACCTGATCAACCTCTGCAGGCTGGTCTGCCCACAGGTTGGGCTGCATGACTATCTCTTCAAATGGCTCACCCTCAAGCACGATTAGGAGCCCAGAGGCCTCCTAGTGACCCATGAACCAAGTGTAAACAATAAAACTTTTTTGCAGAAAAAGAAAAACAAATTTAAACATAAAAATCTTCCTTTAAAAATAAAAGTAATATATCCATGTTTATATTTTAACTGAATCTTAAAGAAAACATAAATAGAATACTTAATCTTGGTACATGTTTACATACTTTTATCATGGTTTTAGCTAAACCTTATCTCTGTCTCCAAACAGGATAAATCCAAATAGACCCATGCCACAGCATATTATAATTAAACTGTCGAATGCCAAAGATGAAGAGAGAATCCTGAAAGCCACGAGAGAGGTAACATGTCACATACAAGGGAGCCTCAATAATACTGTGTTGATTTGTCATTGGAAACCATGGAGACAGGGAGGCAGTTGGAAGTCATATTTAAAGTGCTAAGAGCAAAAAATTGCCAACTAAGAATCTGGCAAACCTGCCTTTCAAAAATGAGGAGAAGATTAAGACACCCTCAGATAAATGAAAGCTGAGGGAGTTCATCACCACTAGACCTGCCCTACAAACAATACTAAAGGGAGTTCTGCAGGTTGTAAGGAAAGGATACTGCATAATAGATCAAAGCTATATGAAGAAATAAAGATCTTGGGTAAAGATAATGACATAGGTAAATAAAAATGCCAGTACTATTTGTATTTTTAAATTGTAACTCCACTTTTTACCTCCCACAGGGTCTAAAAGGCAAATATGTAAAATATAATGATAATAAATGGTTTTGGACTCATAACATATAAACGTAATTTGTGATAAGAACTACATGAAGGTGGGGAAAAAGAGGGGTATAGGAACATAGTTTGTGTCTACTACTGAAGTTAAGTTGGTATCAAAACAAATGAGATTGTTATAGATTTAGGATGTTAAATTTAAGCCCCATGGTAACCACGAAGAAAACATTGGAGAATATGCAAACTCACAGAGACGGAAAGCAGAGTACAGGTTACCAGGGGTGGGGGACAGGGGCAATGAGGAGCTCATGCAAAATGAATGTAGGCTTCCTGTTTGGGGTGCAGAGAAAGTTCTAGTGATGGATGGAGGTGAAGGTACTGTAACATTTAGCTGCAGTAAATGTGATGAATTCCTCTGAGTGGCATGCCTGGGAAGGATTGAGACGGGAAGATTTATATTGTATATGTGTTTCCAGAATCTAAA
>JAQZBX010073012.1:0-14986 GCA_029593785.1 Cabassous unicinctus | reverse complement strand
AAAAAAAAAGTAGTTCTGATTTGATACAAATTAAAACATTCATATAAAAAAGTGAGACCCATACATGAGCAAATATTTATTGCCCTAATCAATAATATTCTGTGGTAGCAGATTGATGGGGTAGACAGAACTCTAGGCTAAGAGTCAGAAGGCCTGGATTCAAGTCCTGTCTCTGTTACTAACTTGCTCTTGGGAAAGTGAAATGGGGATGAAGGGTGGGGCCTGGTGACCTCTGAGGTCCCTACAAGTACTAAAACAACAATCAAAACAGCTGACATTTATCCAGCACTAACTGTTAGGTTCTGTGTTAAACCCTTTGGATTATCTACTTTATCCAATCCAGCAACTGTAGGAGAGAAATATACTGTTTTACAAATGAGTAAATTTAGGTTCAGAGGGGTTAGGTAACTCATCTGAAGTCACAGAAGATGAGGCACCAGGATTTGAACCTAGACAGGCTGACTCCAGAGCCTACATGATTTTGCACTATGTTAGAATCTAGAATCTTTGTCCAAGAAAAAGTTAACCCGAAACCCAAAAAGTTGCCTCCTGTCTTTGAGCAGACTCTAAAAGGGCCCTTAAGAGCCTCATAGCCAAAAGGCAGAGATGCAAAGTATCCAGATGGATCTCCACAGGGTCTCTTAACAGAAGACAAACTTCCAACCATGGAGCTTCAGCTCCAAGCCACTACTAGGAGTGACTAAATAGTAAAGTGAAGCAAAGTATAGTACCCTTTTGTGGACACTTACACCCTCCCCCCTCCTCCTCAAAGACCCCCAAGGGCCAGAACCTCACCAGATAACCTTCGGCTTCACCCTCCAGCTCTTCCCCAGACTCATTCAGGATTGCAGGAGCTACACCAAAGAATGGGAAGGTCTAGAAGCAAACGAGACAGATCCAAGGAAAGGAATGAGGCAACTGTAACTCAACTCCCTACCTCTCCCAAGGAGCCCTGAAACCTCAGTTTCTTCATAAACATATCAGTCCAGTCCTCCACCCTCTACCTAGGCCAAATACCCCAAGCCCCTACCCCTGCCTAGCCCAGGAGTAGCCAAAGGAGCCTCACTTACAGCAGAACCAGGCTTCAAGGGTGTGGCACCAGGGAGGGGGGTCAGCATGTGGCCACCCTGTGGAAGGCAGAGATCAGGGGTTTGAGTCAGTCCTTCTACTTGGCCCCTAAGCCCATCCCTCTGAACACCTCACTTACTGTCTCTGTCTGCCAGAAAGTATCCACAATGGGGCAGCGCTGGGCACCTACCACCCGGTGGTACCACAGCCAGGCCTCAGGGTTGATGGGTTCACCTACTGTGCCTAGCACCTGCAAGGATGCCCGGCTATGCCTTGGGCAGGAGAGTGGGGAGAGAGGAAGGTTCTGAGTATCACTGGAAGCCAGGAAGACATGCCTGGAATCTTTTCCTGCCCTCTCCCCTAGTCCGGGCCAGGGAGTTGGGACAATAGGATAGAAGAGACTATGATTCACAAAGGCCAGCACCCAGTTCTGAGGGACACCCATGGGCAGCAGGTGATGAGGAGTCTCACTTGGTGACAGGTTCATCTCCAAACTTCATGAGCAGGCGGATGGCTGTGGGTGCTGTGTAGAACTTCGTCACCTTGTACTTGTCCACGATGCTCCATAGGCGGCTCACATCCGGGTATGTGGGGATCCCCTCAAACTGACCCCAGGTTGGTCATTCCCAGTCCTTCCCAGTAGCCCCCACCATTTCCTTACCATTACCCCAGACTCAATATTTTGCCCTTTCTGACCAATCCCAGTGTCTTTACTCCCTGACCAGAAAAGCCAAGAGACCTTCCCAGTCAGGGTACACAACCCCCCTCAGGATTCCTCTTTCTCCAGAGTCCAGGAAACAGGTCATGGTATAAGTCCCCCTGCCTCTAGACCAGGTGATCTTGGGAGGTAGTCCCCAAGATCAACTTGTCCATCCCCCAGCTCTATGCCAGGTAGCCATGGGTCCCAGCTCCCTTCTCACCAAAACACTGGTGGCAGCATTAGCCAGTGGCCCATAAGTGATGTAGGAATGGCCGGTGATCCAGCCAATGTCTGCTGTGCACCAGAACACGTCCTCCGCATGGAAGTCGAACACGTACTTGAAGGTTGTGGCCACATATAGCATGTAGCCCCCAACTGTGTGTACAACACCCTGTGGGAGGATGGAGCATCAGATTGGGGCCTTGTGCCCACTCCCACTGACCAAATGGAGGCTGGGGGGTGGGGAGAGCTAGAGGAAGATCTTCCTCAAGGACTCTGGCCCTGCTGTCACCCCTTTGACAACATCCATCTTTCTTTCACCTCCTTTTCTCCATATTCCCATCTCATTTCTCTTAACACATCCCACACATACATGTGGTCTGTCTATTACTCACATCCTCACATCTACACCCTTAGATAGTATTTCATTTTCTTTCTTTTTTTCTTTTTTTTTTTTTGAGGTACCAGGGGCTGGGGATTGAACCCAGGAACCTCCTATGTGGGAAGATGGCGCTCAACCACTGAGCCACATTGGCTTCCCTGAGTTGTTTTTTTCGTTTGTTTTGGTTTATTCAGAGAGCAGACACTCAACCGCTTGAGCCACATCTGCTTTCCAGATAGCATTTTTGAGTCACCCACATCACTCTCACACATGTACACTTCAAGCACACTCACATCTAATAGTCTCCCTGTTGGGTACTTATATATACACATTCAATTACACATTGACAGAGTGAGTCAGTAACTAAAGAGAAAGAAATAATTCTCTTTGCTCACCCCATCCCTATCCCATCCCTAGGAAGGAGAGGCCAAAATTCTGCTTGTATAGGCCCATTGAAGGATAGTCTAAAGCACATAGAGATAAAAATTTAGGGATGGGGTTGGGTGGAAGGTAGCATGACATAGTTTTCAAATCAGAGGAAGAGTCAGAGTTTTCTTAAGTGTTTCCAGAAATGGTGGCAGGCAACTCCCAGTCCTGGAAGGTGATAAGATGTTAATAGTATGGCATGTGGAAGTGACTGAACTCTAAAAGCTGTGGTGTTAAGAGCCCAAGAGGGATCCCTGCAGCCACCCTTTGCCTTGAGTTGACAGAGTAGCTCTCCTTCAACCAAACAACATGGAAATGGTCAAAGAACATCCATATCAGCTGCATGGACTGACCCTTTTTCCCCTTTTCTAGGCACCATGAAAGCCCCCACCCAAATTGTCTCACCCTGGGAGAGAGGGGCACTGAAACATATCTAAGACTGAATTTCTCACCACTTATTTTTTTTGCCATAAGTATGGTGTATGAGGATTTATATCTTAATTTGATTTAGAAAAGTAATATGACATGGCTGAAACTCAGGGTTGTATAGTAAAATTCATGTCATTACATGCTTCATCAGAAACTCACTACTCACCCCTACATAGTACACACACACATACACACACACACTTGCCTTGGGTTTGCCTGTGGAGCCACTGGTATACAGGATGAAGAGTGGGTCCTCAGCATCACACCACTCAGGCTCACACTCATCCCCTGCCTCTAGCATGAGTTCATGCCACCACAAGTCAACCCCTTGGTTCCAGCAGGTCTGCAGGAGGAGGACACAGAAACAGGCAGGGAAAAATTGTAAACGGATCAAGGTGGGGCAAGAGACATCCCTACCTGGTATCTGGAGGGACTGGAGTGGAACTGGCAGATGGGGAAGGGAGCCAAGGGAGGAAGGGAGAAAGGGCCCTGTGAGGGTAGAATGGAGCAGAACAGCAGACTTCCTGGGCACTTCCAGCACCTGCATCCTTCCCTCCACCCCTAACCCAGAACTCCCCTTACCTGGTCTCAGGTTGAGGAGGGCCTCTTGTTGGTCCCTTCTCATTCTTCAATTCTTGGCTTAAATGTCAACCTTCTTGGAGAGGTTTCCCTGAACAGTATCTGGTAGATTCCCACCTCCCACCCCCACCCCTGCTGTTATTCTTATCACAGCACCATGTTTCTTTCCCCCGCAGCATATATTTCCAGTCATTTTATTTAGTTGTTTACTTGATTACTCTTTCCCAACTAGAGATTGCTCTCTATGACAATAGTGGCATGTCTGCCTTATTGATTTTTTATTTTTCGCTATGCCCCAATGCCTAGCAAAGTGTCTGGCATTCAAATGGCACTCAATAAATTTTTGTTGGATGAATGACAATGTGCACACACAGGTCTGCATACATACATTATATACTTATGGGACCAGGGGCTCATCAACAGGGATGCGGACACCACACAATTCAGAAATGCAAGATTAGTCAGAGCCCACAGATGAGGCAGGCACCTGACTCTGTTAGTTGGTAGCAAAAGAAGTCAACAGATTTTGTTTCAAGTGCCTTTTCCTGCATGTCTGGACTCCACCCACATCTGGAGTTTCCTCCCCTAGCACGGCCCCTGCCTTTACATTATTGGTATCTGTATAGTTTCCTGTGGAGACTTTTGCTTGAGGGGGCAAGTTTCATTCAGCAGGAAGACTTGTTTCAAGTTGATAAGGGCCAAGATGGATTTCTCCTCCCAGCAGAGCGATGTACCCTTCTGCCATAGTGCCTTTGATAATTATTTCAGGTCTGTTATACTGGAATTTCTTAAACTCCCCTCAAAACTATTTTCCTTTCCTGGCTATATCACCTCTTTGAACAACCAGTTCTTTTAGTCTATTCTCTGCTGAGTGAAGTTGAATTTCTTTAGTCTGTCCAAAAACTAAAATGAATTTCAATCCCAGTTCTGCTACTTCCTAGCTTGGGCAAGTCACTTTACTTCAAGTCACTCTTTTTTGAAATGACGGTAGTTATTCTTGCCCTAATGTTTCACAGGATTTGGGGAACATCAAAAGAGAAAGGTATTACCTAGTAAATATCAAACCTTGGATAACTCTACGGAGTAAAGGGGGAGATAGGTAAATGTCAGGAGGGACAGAGGTTAGTCCAGTGCCCCCTGGCTCCTCTGGAAGATGAATTTAAAGGTGTGATGATGGGATCTGTTTCAGGTTACTTTAGCTGTCACAAAGCCCTTTCATATCCATTTGCTTCTTGGATATTCAATGGCCCTGGCTGGTGGGTAAATATGGCAGTATGAGAAAAACATCCTTCTCCCACTACATGGATATATGCTAATTTATTGTGTGCATATTTTGTTTAAAAAAACAACAAAGTTTTAGACATATACCTTGATAAATTATAAAATGACTCTCCAACAATTCCTCTCTTCCTATACTATCTACCCCTTACTCTTAAGAGAATTTAAAGTTTCTGGCATGTGAGCATAAGAAGAATGACAAGCCCAGGCCAAGTGAGGCTGTCATTAAAAAGAGAAAGAAAAAGAGGGATAAGCTGCCCACAAGCTAGAAACTCAAGAATATACCCTATTTTTTGGTGGAAGACCCATTTGGGTCTACACATACCCTGTCATGTGAACAGCCTGCCAAATGATCTACTTGAGATGAGGGTATTAATGTATTGAAGCAGAAATGTATCAATATTGATTTGGACAAATGGTGCTGGCCCATAGTACGTGTGAACTTTCATAGAAAAGGCACTAGGTACATGTAAGAACAAGGCATAGTTGGACTGTGGCCCTGCAATTAGGGGACTTTTGTAAAACTATTTCTCTTGTGGGAGGGGTGGGGAACTCCAGGTATGGAGTCCATAACCAGCACCAGGAAGCAGGATAAGCTCAAGTAGTAGAGCAAACATTGGTTGTGAATTAAGTGTGTGCCTATGAGGGCCTAGAGCTTTGCACCAGGAAAAGGTTTGAATTTTCTAAAGTAAGAATTGAAAAGTTGACCTTTGTCCTTGGACCAGGATAGAGCCACAGAGAGGGAAGCTACCAGGTGTGGGAGGGCAACATGAGGAAACTCACAGGAAATATAGATGAGGAGGGCAACTGCAAACAGTGCCAGGCTATTCTTTAAAAAGTGTTTAAGGATGAGATGGTTTGGAGCTCTGCCAAGATTTCTGCAGCTTTGACTGCAAGTCTCAGACCAATAAGCCTGGACTTTGTAAGCCTGTTTTTATGCCATTTAGTTTTTTGGTAACTGATTATTCTCATCTTCAAGAAACAAAAATCCAGGAGCTTGTGGTCTAAGGGTCTCTGCTATTATAAATTACAAGAGTTTGTTACTTCTTTTCTGGTCTCCCATTTAGTAATGACAGCTTGTCTGCTATATTAAGGGGAAGCAATAAAAGCTAACAACTTTGAGTAGTTATTATGTGCCAAGCACTTTACAAATATTGACAAAGCCCTAAAAGGCAGGTACATATTGTCCATATTTTATAGATGAGGAAACTGAGGCAAGAGAGGCAAGCTCACACAGTAGCAGGTGGCAAAGTCAGGATTTGAACACAAGTCTTTCTCCAGAGTCTATACTCTAATCCACTGAGTTTGTTATCTCTTTCAGGAAAGGAAGCTTAGGTCCCTGCTTGAGTTTTAAAGTAGGAGTTCTTAACCTTTTTTGTTCCACGGACCCCTTTGCCAGTCAGGTGAAAACCACGGACATCTTTCTAAGTCCACACTATACTGTGTATTATATAATAAATATATCACACCTGCACCAACACATCCCCACAAGAATAATGTTTTTTTAAATTTCAAGTCAAGTTCACGGACCCCTTGTTAAGTACCCCTGTTTTAAAGGGAAGCAGTGTCCCTGAGAATCAGATCTGTCTCTATTGTGCTAAAAAGAATAACCATTAGCCTAAGAGATCGATCATAGCAGATTTAGAATAAGACACCCTATAAAGATGGTAAGACACAGAGGGATAGGGGACTTTATGTTTTGTTTTAGTAAGGGAAGCCATTTCCTTTTAAGCATGTATTATCACCTCCATTACTAATGAGGAAACTGAAGCCCAGAGAGGAGAGATGATTTGCTCAAAGTCATATAGCTAAAAATTAGTCTTAGGTCTCTGGACTCCAGGCCCATTCTCTCCTCTACACTAATCTGCTCAGAGCCCCCACTCATATATCTCCCTTCTTAGAACTACCTACATTGTGACTTTTGTTAAATTTGGCACTCAATTATATTAGAGAACTTACGTGCATATATTAGAGAACTTCTGTGCATTAAATCCCAAAGAAGTATATAAGCTAGATGTTGAACTCCTAAGATCTGTACCTCTTGCATCTTCTCCTCCTCCTGTCTCTGCTAGCTCCATCCCCAGCTAAGTGCATAATAAATGCTTTCTGATAGGTTTCTTGGTCTCCTCTTCCACAAAGGCCCTGAGCAGCAGAAGTGAAATCTGATGTCTGTTGCTACTTCTGTAAGATCCATGCTCTATGCCAGTTCAGAAAGGCAGCAACAGGCATTTGACTTCACAACTCTTCACAGTGGCTTAGATTTCAGGGGGCCCAGGGGCAGGGGAAAGGGGGTTGGGTCTGGCAGCCACCTCAACAGGGCAAACAGGCAAAGAGCAGATGGACACACAGACAAGCACGAAGAAAAGCAGTGCCCAAGGCAGCGCAGAGATGGATACCTGGGGCCGGATGCGCTTGGATTTCTCTTTCAGCTTACCCTGTTAAGAGCCCATGGATGGAAAGGCTGATGAGCAGGGTCCGAGTACAGGAAGGTGGGTGGGAAGGGTCAGTATACCCCAAACCCCTGGCTGCCTCCTTTCCCTCCGTCCTCCCCCCTCCACTGGTCCTCCCAGTCTTCTTTTTCCTGATCCTGATCCCAGAACCCCTAAAGCTGATTGGGCTCTCCAGCCTCTCTAGACTAGACTACCTCTCCAGCCCCAAGGCCACTCAGGCCCCTCAAGTCACAGAATCTCTGGAACCTTCTCTCCTTCTGGACCCTAGAACTTTTATCCCTCATGCCCTCACACCTGGAGGCCACCACTGGCCTTTCCCACTGTGCCAACCAGAAGCACTGAATCCAAAACTAACAAGGGCCATATCTTGAGGCCCAGATCCTTGTCCTTCCATGGTGGGCATCCTCTAGGCCACAAAGATAGTCCACTCCAAGCCTCAGCCCAGTAATCAAGGAGACTACATACAGTCACCCAAGTCATCAAATTTCTAATACAAACCCAAGCCCTGAGGGTCTTCTGTGCCCACCACCATACCCCAACCAGCACTGGAGTTTCCCTCACAATCTCTCATGCTAAGTTCTCCTGAGGTACAAGGAAGGAGCTCAAAGGTCAAAGTCCCCTGGCTCCCAACCAGAGCTGCCAAAGGAAGCAATCATAGGACTGTTCCCAGATCCTCAGCATTATAATGAGGAAGAAAAGGAGTGCATCAGAAACTTCCTGGGCAGGAAGAAGGAGCCAGTTTGAGCTCAGAGGAGGGTGGAACAGACCAGTAACAGACTCACCTGCACATCTGGGCATGGCCTCTTAATTGGGGGAGCCTGGCTTGGGGGATCACCCATGCCCAGCTCTGCCCGCCCTAGGTGCTTGACCACAATGCAGCATCTCACTGGGAAACCCCTGGAGAAAAGAAAAGTCTGAAGTGGTGGGGCTGGTTGGCTCAGAGAGAATTTGGCAGGATTCACCTATGTCAATCTAGGGTAGGGGACAAAGGGAGTTTGAGCCCCAGAACCTGGCACAGGGAAAATCCCAGTTGACCCAGAGCAATGGCCAATTGGCAAACACACTTACTTCCCCCGACACTTCTCCAGGGCCTCGTCAACCAGCTCCTTCAGGTTCACAAGTTTTTCTCCCCTGTAGAAGGCATCTTTGGGGAGCAACAGATATTCCAGGGCTTAGGAAGGCAACACACCCCTAGCCACTTATTCCTAATGAGCACAATGTCCACGGAGCCCTTCCTGAGTGAGACCCTTGACTCTGGCTTTTCCAGGTAATATGAGCTGAGGTGGGACTGGGAGAGGAAAGGCACAGTTCCTACCGCTACAGTGAGCAATCCCAAATATCAATGAGCTGACTAAAGACTAAGACTCAGGGTGGGGGGGGTTTGGAGAAGGGGTGAGAGAATCAGTCACCTGTAGTGATGAGAAGGCTGCAACTGGAATCCAGTATCCGTTCACACAGAGATTCTGCAGAGAAGCCTGCAAACTAGGGAAGGGAAGAAAGACTGAGGGAGAGAGGAAAGCCCCACGGATTGGAAGAACAAAGAAAGGAGTCACTCATTTCAGAGTCTCCCCAGGTCCTAGAAGAAACTGAAAAGCTTATATGGATCTATGGCACAAACCTTCTAAGCTCTTTAGTCTAGTATTTAAGACCTTGTATCAGCCAGGCCCAAACTATTTCTCCAGAGCCCTATTCCCCACTCCTGCCTTTTTTTTTTTTTTTCCAGCCCAAACTCCTACCACAATGGAGTGTAGAACCCCAAGACGAGCACACGCCAGCATGGCCACCACCAGCTCTGGAATCATGGGCATATAGATGGCCACTCGGTCACCCTTCCGAATGCCTGCAGGTAAATAACACAGATCATGGACCATAGACTCTTCCTGCTGCTATGCACTCCCTCCCATTCAGTTAGTCCCTGCAAACTTACCTTTTCTGCCCCTCTGTTAGCAGATTCTTTCCATTCCTTGCCCACTCTTCCCAAGTCCTCAGATACCCTAAGGTGGGGCCCCCCAGTCTCCTTCCCACATCCCCACACTCACCCTGTTTTCGGAGAACATTGCTGAACCGGCACACTTGGACCAGAAGTTCATGGTATGTGATCTGGGTGGTCTCCCCTGGCTCATTGCCCTCCCTGAGATACACCAGAAAGAACTAGTCACTAGGGAGGATAACCTCTCCCCCACACAAGAAACAGAAACAGTCATAAAATCCATCCAGTAACAACAAGGTCTGGGAATGTCCTTGTGAGGGTGAGCTACCTGCCACAACACCTTGAGCTGACCTATCAGATGCTTTGAACTTTCAAGATCCTTTTTATGCATGTTGAGTGTCATTGGAAAATGCACTGTCCATCTCTGAACCTGTTTTTATGATGATAAAATGGGTTGATGGTCCCTTCTCTTCTATCCTATGGATGTGTTTAGAAGAAATATCACAGATGTGATTCTGAGTGAGGTATCAAGACTGCAGTGGTGTTATTCAAACTGAGGTCTTTAGATCGCTTTTACCCAAATTACCTAAGGAACTTGTTAAAATATAGATTCCTGGGCCCCAGCTTAGATTTACTGAATCAGAATTACACAACCTAAGAATCTGTTTCTTAATAAACCTGATTGCAAATCCTTTCTTTTTTGAAAATCTTAAACTATGTACCAAGTTTTTGGTTGAAATTGTGTAGCATAAGTAAACTTTAAATTGCATTCTATTAACCAATATGTATGTATTTCTATAAGCATGGTCATGTTGAAATAAACTTTTAAAAAATGAAAAAAAGAATCTGTTTCTTTACTAAGTCCTCTTTATACAAACTGGTATAAAGAATCAGTAGGTGATTCCAATGCACATTTTTTTTTTTTAAAGATTTATTTATTTTATTTATTTATCCCCCCCTTGCTGCTTGTGCTGCTGTGTCCATTCGCTGCATGTCTTCTCTGTGTCTGCTTATCTCCCCCTTGCTGTGAGGTCTTGCCGCATCAGCCCACGGCGCCGCGCCAGCCGGCCTGCCCTCACAAGGAGGCGCTGGGAAGCGAACCCGGGGCCTCTCATATGGTAGACGGGTGCTCTATCCATTGCGCCACACCCGCTTCCCTCCAATGCACATTTAAAGTATGAGAATCACCACCCTCTATCAGCTGATTTCTGTCTACTCCTCAGCCTTATCTCCCATTCCTTCCTAGGCTTCAGCCTGATTTCCTTCAGTCATTCCTTTGTTCATTCACTTATTCAACACCTACTATGTGCTGGTATATGTATAGAAATCAGACACTGATGAATGAGATAAGCTAGATCCCTAACATCATGGGGCTTATATTCCAATGATAGCACAGGTGATAAAACAAGTAACAAATATAATGAAGACAATTTCAGATTATAAGCATTATGAAGAAAATAAAGCAGGATGATATAATAATGAGTGACTGGGGAAAATACTATTTTAAATGACTGTATGCTGAGATTTAGCTACAAGAATGTTCCCCACAATGTTCTGTTTTTATGATTTTTGAATAGGTAATGCATACAAATGATATTGCATAAAAAATTTTGTAATGAGAAGTATCCTTCCCATCCCTGTCCTCCAATCACCCTACCTAGAGGCAACCACTGTTACTAGTATTTTGTGTAACTTTCCATAGATTCTCAATATGCAGACAGGACCATCCCTAGTAGGATGAAGAGCCAAGGCAACTTAACTAGTGTGGTGTGATCAAGATAATCACTTTGAAAGAAGGCTACAATCTTTAATAAGATTCTTGGAATATTAATGAAGACAGAAATCTTTTGATTGAATTTTAATGCTGTTCAGAAAAGAGGTAAGCATCTCAGAGTCCCCAAACAAGCATGAAGTGGCAGGGCTAGGGAAGTTGCTCTACCCAGGGACAGTCCCATTTGACAAGCATTTATACATGCATTTATATTTATATATTCTTCTTTATTCTATGCAAATGGTAGCATACTATACACACTATTCTATATCTATTTTTCCAAAAAAATTTGTATTGAGGTATAAAAATATTCAATAAACTGCACAATCTTAAGTGTAGAGCTTGATCATCTTGCTTTTTAAAAATTTAACAATGACCTTGATATAATTCTCCATGAAGACATATAAAGCTGTTTCATTCTCTTTGTCACTACATAATATTCCACTGTTTGGATGTACCATAATTTATTTAACAAATAAATGCTTCTGTGAATATCTTTACTCATATGTTGTTTTACTCACTTGCAAGTATATCTGTAGGATAAATTACTATTAGTGGGATTGTTGGGTCACAGGATATGTGCATTTTAAATATTGATAAATATTAGGGGATGACTGCTTTAGATAGAACGGTCAGGGAAGGCCTATCCCTGTGGAGGTGATATCTGCACCAAGACCTGAGTAACCATATGAATACTTGGGAAGAGTATTCTGAGCAAAGAGAACATCAAATGGAAAGGCACTGAAGCAGTAATGTACTTGGCCTATTCAATGAATAGAAAGGAAACCAGTATGGCTGGAGTGTAGGAAGGAGGACAAGATAGGATAGGGAGCAGCTGGATTATACAGGGCCATGTAGGTAATTGTACAAAGTTTAAATTTTACTCTAAGTGGCTTCCTCCTGGCTTTCCCTAAACATGAAGTTCAGGGACCCCTCTACACTTTTGATCATGCCAGTGTCCTTCTTCAGAAAGCCCTCCCTCCTCCTTTAGGCACTGGCACCACATAGCCCTCCCTAAGCATTCCAGGCCATTGTGCTCCTTTCCTTCCTTACTACCCAGAGTACTTATGAAGAAGGTAACTGAGACCCAGAGAGATGTAGTAGCTTGGTCAAGGTCAGGCAATAATAAACAGCAGAGCCAAGAATAGATTCTCAGGTCTTCCGACTTCAAATCAGGACTCGTGCCCCTCATAGTGTGAAAGGGGCGGGCAGGGAAGTCAGGCCTTTTCTTACTAAAAGAAGCTACACAGAAGATTATTGGCCTCTTTCCAGCACCTGCCTTAATGAGTTAGTTATTATCCTCTCCTTAACTTAGCCTTCCTAGGGATGAGTAGAGCCAATCAAGCACAGGGTGTTCACTAAAGCAAGAAGGAAGAGGGAGAGAAGCTGGCAAATGGAATTCCAGGGGTAGAAAAGCCATTTCTTTAACCAGCCCACTTATAAGTGCCACAGGAACTTCAGACTGTCTCCAGTTATGGCTGAATGCCCACATATACCACACAACCATGCACATGTATCCCCATATACGTGCTTCACACCAGCTCACTTGTGTGCAGTCCCATGCATAAATCACATATACTAATACACAAACATTCTAGCCATTAAAGCTGTCTATTTGCACACAGATACAATAAGAATAAATATATGCACCCAGGACTCAAACATGAGCCCATCTGCAAATACAGACAACACATTTACATACGCACCTATACGCACCTATAGCTTGCCACTCTAGAAACTCACAATAAACTTTCTTCATGGAACTTGCCACTATTTGAAATTATCCCATGTATTTTTATTTGTTTGCTTGTATGTCATCTGTCTCCTTCACTAGAATATAAGCTCTATCATGACAGCAGAGAGACCTTGTCTGTCTTGTTCACTCCTATATTCCTAGCACCCAGACTAGAGCTTACATAGAAGCTGCACGGGATAAGATAAGCACAAACCCATATAACTACAGCTTACATGAGTCCACTTCCAGCTGTACACATACACACACACACACACAAACACACATGCACAGTACATTACTTTCCCTGGCTATGGCTTAAGTTATACATTATTAATATAGGCACCTTACTCCTTCCAGTATCTTCTTTCTCTGATATACACACCGGCTGGGGCCCCTGGCTGATTGCGGGGTGGGAAGAGGGTACTGGCCAACTTTAAGATCCCAAACCCTCTAGGATGATAGAGACTCTTAAAAGACCATCCGATTTAGTCTCCTAAGTCTGAAAGCCAAAGAGGTCATGTGCTGTGTTCAGGGTCACTTGGTGGATTGCTGGCAGAGTAGGGACCAGACCTCAAGGGTCCAGGCCTATCTCCTTTACATAGGGAGTTGCAAGTATACAGACAAATAATAGAAACGAATAAAATAGACTGAAAGAAAAAATTTGATAGAGACAAGAAATAGATCACTTTCCTCTTGACTTTTCAGAACATGTGTGACATAGCCTCAGTTTTGGGGAAACAATAAGGAGGAGCAGGATTGGAAAACTGAAGAATACATGCTCTGGCAAAAGGAGGCTGCCAGTACTTAAATTTAGCTCCTGTCAATTTTTGTCTTCCAGGAGTAAGGGCTTGGTGATGTTATTTATTTTTTTCCATTTTTCAAGAGAGCCTGGAATCTATTTTTGCCAAAATTTCTGAATTTTTAAGTGCTGACAACTAATCTTTAAAAAAAAATTAAATTTATTTTTTCAATTTTTTAAAAGATACTTAGAGTACATAAATGGTACACAAAAAATATAGAGATTCCCATATGTCCCGCTTCACACACACACCTACCACACCCTCCCACATAAACAACATCCTTCATTAGTGTGGCACATTCATTGCAATTGATAAACGCATCCTGGGGCAATGCCACTGAGCATGGACCATAGTTCACCTTGTAGTTTACACTCTCTCCCACACTATTCTGCAAGTTATGGGAAGATATATAATGGCCTATATCTGCCATTGCAATGTCATTCAGGACGATTCCCAAGTCCGAAAAAGCCCCCTCTTTATACCTCTTTTTCTATTACACCTCTTTTTCCCTCTCCCTGACTTCAGCACCTCCAGTGGCCACTGTCTCCACAATAAGTCTATAGTAGCATACCAGTAAGTCCACTCTAGTCCATAGTTCATTCCCCAATCCTGAGGATTCTGGGATGGTGATGTCCACTCCACCTCTAATTGAGAGGGGGCTTTGATCCCATACAGTCGATGGATGGGACTTTCTTGCTTGCCATTGCAGGCTCTCTCATTTCCTTGGTGTGGTGGTTGTCCATCCTCACTTCCTTGTTAGTTGTCCTGGGTGAGTCCAATGAACTGGAGAGTATGTGTTGCAACTCTGCTGAGGCTCAGGGCCTGGCTGGCACATGGACAGCCCAAAGATTCAAGTCTCTTGGACGTATATCTACCAACTCCAGCATCAAGCATAGGTTCAAATAGAAGGGACAGATGAGCCATGTGTAGGGAAACCATAACTGAGTCCAACCCTGACATTCTCAGGAGCACAAACTCCAAAGTAGGGCCCACTGGCAAGGCACCAAACTCCGGAGCTCTCTGCCCTGACCATAGAACCTACATATCCCCAGAGCCCTCAGGAGTCCCACTATTTGGGGTAGTATTCATTTTGGCAGGCTATGATATCCTGCTGAGATGTGCATAAGCATTACCTCTGAGATACAATGTGGGTCAAACAAAACTATTAATGAGTTTTTATTTATTTATTAATGAGTTTTTTGTGTTTTTTTTTTTTTTT
>JAQZBX010073011.1:0-14972 GCA_029593785.1 Cabassous unicinctus | reverse complement strand
TAAGTTTATGATAATCAGCAGCAGTTTCAGTATGAGCAATAAGCTTATCTACCAAATCATTTTGTGAAGCCATAGGCCCGGGAAGTTGAGAATGGGAACTAATCTGAGTAAGGTAAATTGGATTAGATCATTCACGAACCATCTTTTGTAATCATAGGAAAAGAACTTCTAATTTAGAAATTGGAGTTATTTGAGCTGTTCCTATATGACAAACAATGTGCAGACATAAGCAGAATCAGGCACAATATTTAAAGGCTCAGAAACATCAGTTAGCAATTGAACAACAGTCATTAGTTCCACCTTTTGGGCAGATGAATAAGGTGTTTTCCAAGATTTTGTAGTGGGACTAAATAGCCTGCATTTTCATTACTGCCGCCATGAGGGTAGTAAATAAGTGCAGCAGAGAGTGGTTATTGTTTGACAGCCTTAGGAAGAATCCATGAAGTACGTTTTAAAAACTGTAAAAATTTTGAACTTGGGAAATCAATTGTTCCAACAAAATTTGCTAAGGCCACTTGACAAGAGTTACTGAATAGCCAGAGCTGAGAAATCTCCTGCTTTGTAAGGTCTAGTATGATTTTATCAGGATCTCTAGCCATAAGCTGTCTCAGGCAAATATGGCCTTTTGATATTATTGCTGTAATTTTTTCAGGATAAGTATGAAGTTTTTTTTGCATCTTTGTTGGATAAGAATACCCATTCTATCATGCCCTTCTCTTGCCAAAGTACCCCAGTAGGGGAATGGCAAGATGGAAATATTAAAAGTGAAACTATAAGATTCATATGTATCCTTGTTAATTGGATATTTTGTACTCTTTTTTTCCAACCATTTTAACTCCTTTTTTGCTTCTGGGCTCAAAATGTGATGGCTGTTTAAGTCAGAGTCTCCTGTTAGAGTATTGAAAAGATAACTTAAAGCGTAAGTTGGAATTCCTAAAGTAGGCCATACCCAATTAGTATCACCCAGTAATTTTTGAAAATCATTTAAAGTATGGAAATGATCAGTTTGAAGCTGGACCTTTTGAGGAGTTATAATATTTCCATTAATAGTATAACCCAAATATTAGAAAAGAGCCTGTTTTTTAATTTTTTCTTCTGTTCTTTGTAACGCATGTTGAGGAAGAATTTCTTTAGCAAGCTGAAATAGTTGTTTCAGCTTAGAAGTTTGCTCGGTGGCAAAAAGAACATCATCCATATAATGAATTATCATAGTGTTGGGAAATTGTTTTCATAAAATTTATAATGGAATGTGAACAAAGGATTGATATAATGTAGGACTGTTCATCATTCCCTGAGGTAGAACTTTCCAATGATATCGTTCAGTAGGAGCTGAGTGATTAATAGAAGGAAAAGTAAATGCAAAAATTTCTTTCTCATTTAGATTGAGAGGAATAGTAAAGAAACAATCTTTCAGATCAATAATAACAATATGCCAATTTTGTGGAATCATAGTTGGGGATGACAAACCAGGCTGTAAAGATCCCATAGGTTGAATAACTTTTTTAATTTCATGTAAATCAGTCAAAATGTACCATTTGCCAGATTTCTTTTTAATTGCAAAAACTGGAGAATTCCATTGACTAGTAGAGGTTTCAATATACCCTGCCATTAACTGCTCATGTACTAAGCCTTTCAGGGCTTTTAACTTTTCTTTTGGAAGGGACCACTGTTCAATCCAGATTGGTTTGGTTGTTAGCCATTTAAAAGTAATGTGAAGCCCTTTGCAACAGTAGCCCCTACTCTAAATTTGAATATTCTAGGCCATGGTAGTCTCGAACAAGTCATTTCTCAATTCAGGAAGGGGGAGCATATTGCATATGAGTAATAAGATATTTAGCTTTATCAGAAACATGAGGAATATTCAAATAAGCTCCCCATTGGTATAATAAGTCTCTTCCCCATAAATTAAGTCCTACATCTGCAACATAAGGTTGCAGAGTGGCCTCTTGTCCCTCCGGACCTTCTACCTTAAATATCTGAGTACTTTGATAAGCATCTGTCATTGTGTCAATGCCAGTGGAAACTGTAGCCACCTTTTGTAAAGTCCAAGCTTGTGGCCAATATTGTTTAGCAATTATAGAGACATCATCCCTGGTATTCCCTAATCCTAAAGATATCTTTCCATTTATTTTTATGGTAACTTCAGGCCTTTCATCTCTAATAGCTGTTTGCCAATAAACTTTATGTCCAGTGGAACCAAATCCTTCTGTACATTTTATAGCCAAGATTGAGGTTTATGATATGCTAATAAAAGATGTTGAGCTATACTATCTCTGATTCGATTTGATAGGGAGTTAAAGTTTGTATTAATACACAAGTTTCCCTGTCAAATTCAGAGTCAATGATCCCGGTTTGCACTAAAACACCTTTAGTCATAAGATTGCTATGACCAGTAATGAAACCTACATTATTTTATGGGATAGGTCCTTTAATTCCTTGCACCAATCCTTGAGTAAAGGAGAATTTACACCATATTGAGTACATGCTTGTTTTAATTCTCTGATAGTTTTAAAAGGAATAGGAGCATGGTCAAATTGTACACCACCTTGGGGATTTTGAGCATCTACTGGAATTTGAGTAACTGTTACTGGAAAAGCAGAAAAAAGTTGCCTAGCATCTGAATCTCCTTCTCTACTTCCCTGTGCTATGCTTTTAATAATTGAAGAGGATGGTGCTGGCACATAAACAGAAACTTTTGGAGGGTCATCAAATGTCATTAAAAAAATGGATACCTTAGGAGGCTCAGGCATGGGTTTAAAAGACAATAAATCATCTTTTGGAGTGGACGGCATAACGACCATTGGAAAAGTTCCATTAACTCCCTTTTTCTTTTCTTCCCTTTTATTAGACATGAGTTTATCTGTTTTTGGCTGTTCATGAATTTTTTTCATATATATTTTCATTAAAATCAAAATCAGTTTGTTCTGCTATTGGTCCATTGATAGCAGTATCCTGTTTATTATCTTCATTTTCGTCTGATTCTAATGGTTCAAGAGCATCAGAAATAAGGCTACAAAAAGACCATATATGTATGGGAATTATCTCTTCTTTTTGATAAGCCCTTTTTAAAGCTTTCATAACTAACTTCCATTGTTTCACTTTTCAAATATTCTGCCCTTGTGGCTGAAACCAATAACAATGTTTCTGTACAAGAGAAAAAACTTCCTCAAAAGCCAAGGATTTAATAATCACATGGGTGCATTTTAATAAAGTTTTTAACACTCTAGAGTAGTCTTCAAAATTTGACTGCTGATTCCTCATTTCCCTGATGATCCCAAGGATATAACTTACGTTTTTTGGAAAACCGCTCATCAAGAGCTCCTTCGTCCGCTGCGGACAAACTGAAAGAAAAGTTACATTTTCGGGTCCCTGTTCAGGCACCAAATATTGAAGTTCAGGAACTAGGTCCTTGAAAATGGTGCCATGGGTGAGAAAGAAATAAGAGATAGCTGGGGTCAGGGGACCCTCCATCCAAAGGGAGAAGGGCCCCACTACATAAAACATCGTGGCTTTCATTTAGCTTTAGAACAAAGAATATACATGTGCACATGTACAAAGGTAATAGATATGTGATGGGTTACATGTTACTAAATTCAACAAGTCTTTAGGGTTAATGGTTCAGTTTTCCTTACATTCTGGTATGTAACAGACCTTGTTAACCATTATCTGACATATACCAGATACACTCCTTGAAGCACAGAATGCTTCTCCACCAGGCTCGTACCAGATCTTATCTTAGTGTCTTGAGACTAGAGAGCATGTCCCATACATACTAAGACAGCCTGTTATTTTTGTCATGAGTTGTGGTCTTTAATTGAACTCCTTCACCTCTTCTGTATCAATTGAGATGCTCATGACTTTTTAAAATTACTATTTTCTATTAATATTTTATATTACATTAGTTGATTTTCTTATGTTGAACTCTGTCCTTGCACAGTTAGGGTATATCCAGCTTGTTAACAGTGTGTAATTTTTCTGATGTGCAGTTGTATTCAGTTTGCTTGCATTTTATCAAGGATATTTGAATCTTTCTTAATATACTGTGGTAGTTTGAGATTGTATGTACTCACAGAAAATCATGTTCCTAAAGCAGGTCCATTCTTTGGACATGAACCTATTGTTGGTGGGACATCTGATTATGTTACTTCACTAAAGGGCCATTAGAGTAGGTTACTTCAAATAAGGCATGACCCAGGGTGGATAATAATCATTTTATTGGAGTCCTATATAAACAAGATGATTATGGAGAAAGAGTCTGAGAGTAAGCCAGAAATTCAGAGAGAAAGAAATGGAAGCCAGAAGCTGAAAGCAATGAAACCTGGAAGCGAAGGGAGAGATCATTTGTCTTGCCATGTAACAGAGGATTTCAGGATTGCCAGCAGCTGCTCTTCAAGAAGAAAGCTTTGTCTGATGATGGCTAGAATCAGACAATTCCATGGACCCAGAAATGTAATCTCAAAAGCTAATAAATCCCCATTTTAAAAGCCAACTCATTTCTGGTATATAGCTTTTGCAGCCTAGCAGAATCCAACATATGGGATATTGGTATTTCATTTCTTTTATTGAGATATGTTTATACGGATTTGGTATTAGGGTGAAGCTGGTCTCATAGAATGAGAAAAGAAGTATTTCTTCCTCTTTATTTTTTGAAAGTGCTTGATTAATATTAATTTCAATTCTTCTTGAAATATTTGTTAAATTCATCAATGAAGCCACCTGCTCCTGTTTAACTTATTTGTGATGTTTATGATTATTGATTCAATCTCTTTACTTACTTGTCTGTGGAGATCTTTTTCTTCTGAATCAGTTAACCAGTTTGTGTGTTTCTAGGAATTAGTCCATTTCATGTAGGTTATCTAATTTGTTTGCATGCAGTTTTTCATAGTATCATCTTATAAACCTTACAATGAACCTACTTTAATTTTTGATTTTATTTATTTACATACGCTATTGTTTTCTTTTGACATTCTAGATAAAATCCAGAAATTTTTGGTAAAAGTACAAAAGTTTGCTTCTGTTTTTTCTTTTTTTTTTCACTACAATATTTTTAAATTTAGTTTACAGAAAGATTCTATGAAGTGCAGGTTGCAGAAAGAAAATGTTTAGTGCTATTTAGATTTGTTTAAAAACTCAGCTCTATGCAAGTTTATTTGTGATCCTTCTGAACAGTATTTTCATAGGTCTGTTGCATATAAAGCCTTTTCAAAAAGGCACTAACAATTGATAAAATTCCCTGATTATGGTTAAACAAAGATGACCCTCTGAAACTTTTTACACTGAATATATGCCTGGTCCATTTACACACAAATACAGAAATAATGTCAGACTGTAATTCATTTTCATAAGACTGAAGTTATTAATATGAAACATTATTCTATAGACTACATGCCAATTTATACTTAAGTTCTATAGTTGGGTATTTTATAAGTTTTTATTAAATATATTCTGCACATCTTTGAAATTTCACCCAAGAAGTATTTCTTCCCAGTGAGAAAAATATGAAATATTTTTTGTCTTTACAGGTTTAGATGGAACTAGTTCATGCTATTCTGCTGTGCAAATTATTTTTATTTTATCATATTTATTTTATTTTACTCCTTTAATTTGTTTTATTTTTAAAGGAGCTTTAGATTACATAAAGGATACATAGAAAATATATGAGGATTCCCATATACTACACTGCCTCCCCCTCCTACACTTTTCCCCATTAACAACATATTTCACTAATATGGTACTTTTGTTATAATTGATGAACACATATTGAGGCTTTGCTACTAATAATGGTCAGTAGTTTGCATCAGAGTATACACTTTGCACATTTTTGTAGGTTTTGATAAAATGTATAATCGTCTGTATCTGTCATTGCAATGACATTAAGAATAATTCCAATGTCCTCAAAATGCCACATGTTACATCTATTCTTCCCTCTCTTTCCCCTCAGAAACTCTGGTGACCACTGCCTTTATATTGATGTCAAAAGTCCTTTGATTGCCAGAATAATAATAAGTCTACTTTAGTCCATACTTGTATTATCCCTATGTTTGTTCACACCTCAAACTTGAAGATTTTAGGATAGTGATGCCTAATCTGTTTCTGATTGAAAGGGGCTTAGATTATCTGAGTCAGTGGATGGAACTTTCTTCATTGCAGTTGTAGATACTCTCCATTTTGTGGAATGGGCATTGTCCATCATCATCATTTTGTTAATTGTCCTGGTGAGTCCAATGAACTGGAGAGTAGGTGTTGCAACATTGCTGAGATTCAGGGTTCAACAGGCATATGAATAGAATGAAGATTTAAGTCTCTTGTACATATATTTAATAAGTATAGTGCTAATTATAGCCTTATACATACAAATAAATGGGGCACAAGAGCTATGTGTAGGGCAATTATAAATGAGCTTGTTACATTGAAGAACATATATTTCAAGGTAAGGCCCACTGACATGGTGCCAAATTCCTGAGAACCCTCAGGAGACCTGCTGTTTGAGACACTGCTTACTGTGGCAGTCAATGAGATCCTTCTGAAAACTGTATAACTGTAACCTGTAGAAAGACCAACCAACTCACTTTGCATACTCTTAGTCATAAAAGCTCAATTTTAGTTAATATTTCACCCTTTTGGTCAAGGACTTTTTCCAAGTGCATCACTATTTGGCACTTGGTAATAATCCCTCAGTGCCAGGAGTGTGTGTGTGTGTGTGTGTGAGAGAGAGAGAAGGTAATGTGTTTATATGCTGAGTTCAGCATAAACAGAAACCACAACAATAAGGAGGTTTTCAGGAGGTAACTCTTTGATAATATATAATTCTAAGTTTCATTTTCATAATAACAAGGTTCATAAGTACAACTATCAAAGTCAAGGGCCTTGTATATTGGTCTTTCTTCCTTGATAGGCACTGCGCATATATACTTGGGATTGTTTTCACTCTGTTAGAGAATGTAGCAGGACTTCCCAGGATGGGAACCCAATATTTTTTTTATTATTGTGTGGGTCTCTATGCACTGAGACAACACAGCATGATTCCTTGAGCATATTCATACACCATAAAGGCATGCACCAAGTGCACCCCTCCCCACACATTGCCCATCATGTACACTCCATACCAGTGATAATCCCCTGCCAGAGTTGTGACATTTGCAATTCAAAACCTCCCTAAAAATAAGGCCAAAAGTAAATTAACAAAAATAATAAAAAAAATAATTTTTAAAAATGCAAATATTAACATAAAAAATAGGTAAATTAATTTTATTATTTCTTTCTTCACCATAAGCTTTGTTAGCTTTTATGTACGTTGAGAGTTTCTTTCAACTGTCCCCCTGGTGTCTTTTTATTTTCTTTTTGCTATATTTTCAAAGAAGCCTTAGGTTACAGAAAGTCACAGCAAAAATATAGGGTATTCTCCTATATTCTTTTCAATCTCTTTCCTGCATTTTCCTTTTTGATGATATCTTACATGAATATGGTACATATCTTGCAATTGATGAACATATACTGAAGCATTGCTACAAACCATGGTCAATGGTTTACATTATGGACTAAATTTTGCACACTATAGTTTTATAGGTTTTTACAATGATCTTGCACTGATGGTCTATATCCATCATTATAAGTTCATGCATAACAAAACCAATGCCCTAAAACTGCCTAATGCTCCAACTATACTTTGATTAGGCACAACCTATGTTCTCAAGAGTTTCTTGCCCTTCTAATTGAGAATATAGCAGTATCCCCCAGGATGGGCATTTAATATCTCAGAGTCTCTGCCCAGTGAAATAGCACAATATGACAAGATGACTATTTTCATATTCCCCAGAAGCATGCACCATGTGGGCACCACACCAGTAAACTTACCCTACCATAAATGACAAAAAAAAATCCCCACAATTATAGTTTTAACCACAGACCTATAAAATCCCAGAGACCACGTGTGCCTTCTTCCAAACCTCCTGCCAGTTCCATGGATAGCCCATCCCAATCCTCCACCCTACTCACCCTCACATTCCAGCACCATTAATTCCTCTCACATCCCTGCACCAACATCATCCCATCCACTGTCCAACCACCACATTTCACCTTAAGTTAGATTTTGCCTATATTGAGCATTGGCTCACCACCCTCTACTCTCTTTCTTTCTCCTCATAACCTATCTTCCAGATGCTAGATCTGTGATTCTGCTCATTGTCATTAAGTCATAACAGTGAGGTCATGTAATATTTGCCCTTCAGTGACTGGCTTACTTCATTCAACATCAGGTCTTCAAGAGTCATCATGTTGTCCCATGTGTTAATACTGCACTTCTTCTTATAGCTGAATAATATTCCTTTGTATGAATATAGTACAATTTCTTATACATTCATCTGTTGATGACCATTTGCTTCAAACTTTTGGCAACAGTGAATAATGCCACTATGAACTTCATTAATTGTTGACTGTCTTCCAGAGGAGAACAGTATATATCAGCATTTGCAGTTACCAGAAACTGTATTATAAGTTCTACTAATCAGGAACATAATGTTAATCATTTTTTAGTGCAAATTTTATATTTGGGACACTTCATATGTTAGTTCTGGTGAAGTAAATGTTTGTGGCAGCAAAATGGTTTGTGCTATGGAAGATAAGCGGTTAACATTTCTCTTGGCAATGGACCTCATTCCAAAACCAATACATTTTAAAACCACACAACATAAACAGACACTAGAAATAAAAAGTCTTAGTGAAGAGGGTTCTTGTTTCTTTGAACTTTCATGAAAAAATGTGACGTTGTTCACGTAATGATTCTGGTCCATGAATACAAAGTCTGGCTCTTCCTAAGGGTAACTGCAGCCACTTGGATCTCTTCCTTCCCAGCAGCATGGAAGAAAAATACTGGATCCCATCACACTTAGCAAAATTGCAATGTTTAGAGGAGTACACAACAATTGCTCTCCAGTGTTTTCAAAATTCCTCTGATCTTGAGAGTTTGGCTCTGGCAATATATTTCTGACCACCAAATGCATCTGTTGTTTTGACAAATGTAAGTTTTAATGCTCCCAAGGTGACATTTCTGTGTATAAATCATCCTTGATAATAAGTCATAGAATATTTGGACTGCTGACCTGTTCTGCCCCATCCATGTACCAGTTGTCACACACATGCTTTGTAATACCTGAAGCAGAATCATTCGGAGAAAACAGGAACTCTTTTTTTTCCTACTTGCTAAAATGAGGTGCAAATTTATCATATTTGCCTGGACATTCGAGGACTTCTTCTCATTTTGAATACGGAGAAGCTTTGGATTCCTCTAGGTTCTTGAATAAGATGCATAAAAGAATTTATGAACATGCCAGTTTAATTAGGCCAGTAAAAATAATTTATTTGGGAAATAGGGGAAAGAGGAGTGCTTGATGAGAAATGGGAGAAAAAGATGGAAATACCCACCAAGACTTGATGTGGGCCCTTCTGGGTATAAAGAATTGGCTCTGCCTCATGTGATTACCTTTTAAACTGCTAAGTTTACTACCACCTTCTTAATGATAAGTGGATGGGCCATGGCAGTTATTGGTTACCTTTCCCATGTTTGGGGCCAATGGTGGAAACAGAAACTGAGACCTCAGGTTTGCCCAGCGAAGGTCCTATAGCCATGTGGTCTGGCATCCATGTTGCCTGTCAGCCGTGTTGTGGGTCATCTTCTCTTCCATTTTACTAACCTGCCTCAACTGCCCCTCAGAGAGTTCACACTCTTATTCTTAAGTGGTTGCTGAGGGGTGATGATCATTCTTCTGTAGTTACTTCCTGTTGGTTAGAGCAGTAGTCCCTGCCTAACAGGGAATAAGCCTCTCTGGATATTCTGTTGAGACTGAAGGAAGTTTAGTCAGACACTGTGGCTAGAACTAGCTGACATCCCTGAGTGACTAATATCTTATTTTGGAAGGCATTAATTCGAGAATAAATAAACTTAGTTAGAAGTTTGAAGATATATGGCCCTGCTAAAAGCATAAAGAAAATGGTGGTAAGTGGGTCCAAAAAGGGGGCCAGCTAGGACATACTACACACCAAGAGTGAAAAAGGCCAGGTGCTTTCAGAGGCTGCATCCTCCGAAAGCTTGTTGGCTTCATCTTGCAGGATTTGAATGTTGTGTAGGAGTAATCCAGAGTGATTTATAAACAGCATTTTTCCTTGAGAAGTAGGCATGACCCTCCTGTGCTGCTGTTAGCATGTTCAGGGCCCTGCTATTTTGCAGTACCACAACAGCAAGCAAGACAATTTGTTGTCTAAGAACTTCTAAGGCATGGCTAGCTTCTTCTATACTGTTAGTTACCTTTAGCTTTAGGGAGAGATTGTAAATGACAATAGGGTTTGGTATAAATTGCCAAACCATTTTAGAAGTTGGTGATTATGCCTAAGACACATAGCTAAGAGGGGGATGGGAAGCGGCATTACCCTTTTAGTTATTGTATAGTGAGAAACTACAGGAAAGGAAAACAGTTTAGTTAGGTCAGTAAAAATAAGTTATTTGGGAAATGGGTGAAAGAACAATGCTTGATGAGAAATGGGAGAAAAAGATGGAAATACCCATTGAGAATTGGTGTGGGCCCCTCTAGGCAGAGAGAATGGATCTGCCTCATGTGATTACTGTTTAAACTGTTAAGTTTTCCACCTTCTTGCTTATGATAAGTGGATGGGCCCCAGCAGTTGTTGGGTACCCCTCTTATGGTGGGGGCCAATGTTGAGGCCATTTTGGAATATCTGTGGCCATGGTGAGGCCATGGAAAGAGAAACTTGGACCTCAAGTTTAAACTCAAGGTCCAAACAAGGTCCTGTACCCATGTTGTCTTCTGGCCATGTGGTCTGGCATCCATGTTGCCTGTCAGCCATGTTGTGGGTCATCTTCTCTTCCATTATACTAACCTGCCTCGGCTGCCTCCTCAGAGAATTCACACCCTTATTCTTAAGGGGTTGCTGAGGGGTGATGATCATTCTTCTGTAGTTGCTTTATGTTGGTTAGAGCAGTAGTCCTTGCCTAACATGGCATAAGCCTCTCTGGCTATTCCATTGAGCTTGAAGGAAGTTTGGTCAGACACTGTGGCTGGAACAGCTGAAATCCCTGAGTGACTAATATCTTATTTCAAAAGCCATTAATTTGAGAATAAATAAACTTATTTAGAAGTTTGAAGATATATGGCCCTGCTAAAAGCATAAAGAAAATGGTGATAAGTGGGTCCAAAAAGGGGGCCTGCTAGGACGTACCGGAAAACAAGAGTGAAAAAGGCCAGGTGCTTTCAGAGGCTGTATCTTCCCAAAGCTTGTTGGCTTCATATTGTAGGTTTTGAATGTTGTGTAGGAATATTCCAGAGTGATTTATAAACAGCATTTTTCCTTGAGAAATAGGCATGACCCTCCTGTGCTGCTCTAAGCATATTCAGGGCTCTGCAATGTTGCAGTACCACAGCAGCAAGCAAAACAATTTGCTGTCTAAGAGCTTCTAAGTCATGGCTAGTTTCTTCTATGCTGTTAGTTTGTATTAGGGAGAGCTTGTAATAGATAAAGAGGTTTGGTATAAATTACCAATCCATTTTAGAAGTTGGTGGTTATGCCTAAGACAGCTAGCTAAGAGGGGGATGAGAAGAAGCATTACTCTTAATTATAGTGTAAGAAGAAACTAAAGGAAATGAAAACACTCAAGATTTCTTAAGGGTGTTTGGCTTGCCCTCACTCTAGCAATAGGCAATTGGGTTAGAGTTTGAGAAAACAGCTGGCTTTGACACAGACACTACTTAGCTTTGTCTCTTGAAGAGGTGTTTCATGCTGGCCTACGACTGTTACACATTCATTCTGTCAGGTGCTTTTGGTGAGCTGACATTCCTTTAATAACTGCTGGTGTGGTCAGAACCACAGAATAAGGGCCTTTCCATTTTGGCTTTAATTGAGAGGGAGGCCTGTTCTCCAGCCAGAACTTTATCAGAACCTGGTTTTCAGGTCCTGGCTGAGGAAAGGTTATCCATAGACCATCTTGAATGGGCTAAGCTAAAGTGAGTCCTAGCCACCTCAATCGCTGTTTCCTTTCTGGTGGGTAATGATTAACCCTGGTAGGATGGCATGTGAGTATGTCAGTCCTTCCCAGGGTATGAGTGGGAAAGGTTTTGGAATATGGGATAGGAGGGAGACCTGGGTTAAACACATCTTTCACCTGGTGTGGGTGAAGACAGGGCGGTTGCCCCCAAGTTAAGTTGGGTGCTTTTTTAATTAAAAGGGTTATTGCAACTTACTTTACATTATTAGAGAAGGCAATTACCAAATTCATCTGGAAGGGTAAGTGCACCTGAATAGCCAAAAGCATTCTAAAAAGAAGAGCAACCTGGGAGGAATTTCACTGCCTGACCTTGAAACATATTACAAAGCTACAGTGGTCTGAACAACATGGTACTGGCATAAAGGCAGTACACTGATCAGTGGAATAGAATTGAGGGCCCAGAAATAAACCTTCACCCATACAGTCAATTAGTTTTTGACAAACCTATGAAGTCCATTCTAATGGGTAAAACAGTCTCTTTAAAAAATATTTTTATTAGGAGAACTGGATATCTATAACCAAAAGAATGAAAGAGGACCACTATCTCATGCTCTATACAAGAATAAACTCTAAATGGATCAAAGATCTAAATATAAAAGCCAGGAACATAAAACAACTAGAAGAAAATGTAGGGAAACTTCTTCAAGACCTTGTAGTAGGTGGTGGTTTCATGGACCTTACACCCAAGAAACCAAAGAAATAATAGATAAATGGGACCTCCTCAAAATTAAAAACTTTTGCACCTCACAGGACTTTGTCAAAAGGGTGAAAAAGATGCCAACTCAATGAGAGAAAATATTTAGAAATCACCTATCTGATAAGGGTTTAATATTCAGGATATATAAAGAGATATTACAACTCAACAATAAAAATGCAAACAACCCAATTAAAAAAATGGGCAAATCATTCTTCCCAAAGATGAGAGTCTAATTCCTTCACACTCATTATGTGGGTCTCCACCCACTGATACAACAAATTATGACAGGATGAAAACTCATACACTCCCTAGAAGCCTGCTCCAGGTGCAGCCTGTCCCAAATGCCCCCCCAAACAACACCCTAAACCAGTGACCCTTTCTTGTCAAACTGCCATAAGAGCATTCCCACCTCTGTACTTTCAACTTCATATGCACAAATCCCCAGTGTTCACCTGGTCCCTCTCCCAACCCTCACCCTAGTATCCTAGTCCGGAACTTCTAACCCACCCTCCCAATCTACCCACCTGTCAACCCTGCACCACCCAACCGAATAATATCACTACCCTCCTGTCCTATCCTTTCAATATGAAATTACACTCTATCACTTTATCATAGACTACATCCATATGGGTGATGGCTCACAACCTTCCCTTCTCTTTCTATTTCTTGTAATTCCGTCTTGCAGACAATAGCTTTCTGACACTGCTCAATTTCCTTAATTCATATCAGTGAGGTCATGTACTGTTCATCCTTCAATGCCTGGCTATCTTCACTCAACATAATGTATTCAAGATTCATCCATGTTGTGCCGTGTGTTAGCACTTTATTCCTTCTTACAGCTGAGTAATATTCCATTGTATGTATGTACCACATTTTGTTTATCCATTCATCTGTCGATGGGCACCTGGGTTGCTTCCAACAGTTGGCAACAGTTAACAAAGCCGCAATGAACATTGGTGGGCATGTATCTGTTTTTGTCTTTGCTTTCAATTCTTCTGGGTATATACCCAGCAGTAGAATCGCTGGATCATAAGGAAGACCTATAGTTAGTTTTTTGAGGAACTGCCATAGTGTCCTCCACAGTGGCAGGACCATTCCACAATCCCACCAGCAGTGGATGAGCGATCCTTTTCTCCACATCATCTCCAACACTTATAGTTTGCTGTTTTTTAATAGCCATCCTTCTAATGGGGAGTCTTTCAAGAGCAAGGGCAGATCCTAATAAGGGAGGACAAACCAGTGGGTCAAGACCTCTTGTTGCATCTAACTATGAATCTTGTCATCCAATTAGTAAAGCCAAGGGTTCATTGTGGGCCCAGGGGCATGTGGTGGAGGAATAGAATAAATCAAAAAGGGGGTATTTACCATACAGTAATGGACAGAGGACATGGTAAATATCATCAAACTTTATTAAAGTATAAGGTCTAAAATGTAAACCATAGTGTAAAACATTGACAATGTTTAGTAGCTATATTTCACTATTTGTATATCTGTTATAACAATGTTACCATCCACATGTAAAAAGGTATTGATATGGAGGGGAGGAAAGAGGGAGGATAATGTGTATATAAGATTCTCCTGTATTCTGTGTGTGATTTCATGTGACCTACAACTTCTTTGAAAACAAAATGAAAAATAGTGAGACACTGGAGAATGAGAGGGGAAAGGTGCCACGATACAGATTGGAATCCAAATATTGCAGAGATGAAATGCAAAATGTCAAAAACATTTTTTTTTCATTTTTTAATATCCCAGTCTTTTAATTTTATTTTATTTTTTAATTTTGTGTATTTTATCTCTTACATTTAAAATTATCACTATTATTTCATTTTCCTATTAATCATATTCTGCTATTGTAATGGCTTCATCTTTAAGAAGCTTTCGATTACAGAAAGGTTGCAACTGGGGTGATGGAGGATTTTTGGGGTGGGGTGGCAGGGATGGGGGATGCATGCAAGGAAGTTCACCTGAGCATAAATATAAGGTATATAAAAATGTTCAAATGTTCTTAGGGCATTGTCACAGTGGGTGGAGAATCACTGAATAAATGAGAGAATACTGAATTTCCATCCTGGAGAGCTCTGCCACAATCTCTAAGGCTGCAGCAACAGTCCCCCAAGTGCAGGGGCCAGTGATTGGTGAAGGAGGATGATCCACTGATGGTTTCTTGATCCTGATAACTAGCCTTATGAACCTTTGCTCTTGAAATGTCATTTCATACCT
>JAQZBX010073010.1:0-14955 GCA_029593785.1 Cabassous unicinctus | reverse complement strand
TCACTCTCAAAAGAAACAGAGACTAAATTGAATCCTGTCTTATAATATTCTGTGCATAAGAGGGATTGAAACATGTTTTACAAATCTGATCATGATGATCAGTAGTATGCCATAATATTTAAGTTTGTTTTCAATGAAATTAAAAGGTAAAGAGAAAAAAATTGCCATATCTAATTTACATATCCTCTTGTTCTTTTCCCTAAAGGGATGGGTATGTTTATCCTGTGGCCATTTTTTTAACCATAATATTTCACTTATCACCAGAGAGGGATATTCCAATTGTCTACTTCTGCATACCATGGAAAATCTATTTCTTAGAACTTCGGTTCTCTCAATTATAAAAGATGTTTTGTATTTTATGATAGATAGACTTTATTCGCTCTAAAGTTCTTAGATGCAAATATTAACTGAAAATTTTCATTCACTTATTTTATTTTCAGGTGTGATTTAAAAGATATGGGATGGAGTTTATTTTAAAATTTTCAACTTGGCAGCTTAGCAATCAATGTAAATCAAGTAAATATATAAACCTGTAGGAAGAGCAATACAGATATAAATCCATTTAAAACATATTTAATCAACAATAATATACTCTGCATCATTTTTTGGTCTTATGGAGGTAACATTATTCCTCTGTCCAGATTTATATGTAATGCCAGTGCAGGTATCTATAGATATAGACATCCTCTTCTCTTTATTCAGTATTTTGCTTCTTATTCTTTTGTCTCCAGGCTCCTCAATTTTTATGTCTTTCATTGACTCCACTAAGCTTCTCTTGAGCTTTCTAGGTTTGACAAAGTTGTCCTTCTGGCCTGTTTTTGCCGGCTGTCATGGCTCATAGTACAATTTAAGCCTCTATTACACACTATTGTAAATCCAGTTAATGAAAACCACAAACTACTCACAAGCAATGTGAAGCTGACATGTGTTGACATAAATATTGTGTAGTCAGGGCAGAGAAGATGGTTTAGGTGGCTAAGAAAAGCTAACCTTGATATTTCATTTGAGAATGTTTTCAATGTCCCTTGAAAGTCTGAAGGTTTTGCTTACGTTGATTTTAAGTAAAAATATACAGATTAGTATTATGTTCTTCATAAGTAATCGTTTAAGTTTTAAAAATTATCTTTTTATGTTGGAAGAAAAGGATTAATACTATTCCAAGTCCATTTTCCAAAAAGAAAGGATAATTTTCTAGTTAAAGTTTATTTACGTATTTACTATATTTCATTGTAATATTAATATACATTATTTAAAGAAAATATACATATATCTGAAAATAAAACTATGAGAACAGTCACCCTAATTTTTACCATCAAAACCCCAAGAGTATTATTTACATATACTCTATATATTTATAGTATTTTAAAATTTTTATATAGACTATGCATGCAAACTTGCATTTTTTTGTTCAGTAATATTTATGCCATAAGCACTTTCCATACTATTATAAAATTGACCTAATATCAACATGAGGTTATTTTATTGTTTTCCAGCTATCATTGACTGAAAGTGTTCACAGAATGCTTTCATTACATCTAATACATCAACAATCATAAAAATAACTTCTAAGATTGATCATTTCCTAAAGGTCAGACAAAGTACTAAGTGATTTACATGTATTATCTCATTTAACCTTTACAATCATCTTAAAAACCATATTGTTATATAATATATTATACATATGAAATCATTATTATATTTTCTCTATGTTTGAGACAATGAAGCAGAAGATTGTTGAAGCAAAATAAAATGGTCATGATAAACAATGAGTAGAATTATTTCTCATATCACATAGTATCTAGTAGCATGTGATAGAAAAATGAAAATCAATTTTCAGTTACAACTCACAAGAAAGGAAAAATTATTCTTTCCCTCCATTCCATTCTCTTAGTATATACAAAGAACAATGTATAAACAGAAGAATGCAGACTACTAGGCAAAACATGGGTTAATATATAAAAATAAAGAGACATTTCTCAGCCACTCCCTTTGAGCACATAGAGGAAGTGAAAAATATGCCTGGTGCCAATGTATAGAAATAAGCACACTAGAAAAATAATATTTTCTTTTTGATAAGAGAGTGAACATCAAAGACTAAGAGCAGACCAGCAGAAATATTAATATTGAAATGCCTTTTATCATCAGTTCCTGTGACAGGAAATAGTGAAAAATAATTTTATAACCCACTGTGTATAGTTTATAGGATTTTTCTGTGTAAATATGTATATAATAATATAAACACATATTATTTGTGTAGGTGTATCTTTTGTGTTTATTTCTGTATATGTTTCCTTAACACTAATTAAATTTAAGTATGTCTTAATTTTATCAGTTTAATTTTACAGGGAAGTTGAGAATAAAAGAAAGAACAATGCTCCAAGGGTCAAAATTGTGGTACCTTCATCTATACAGTAGAGAACTACTCAATTGTTCAATAGAAAAAGATACAACTCTATGAAGTCAGATTGAGTAACATAAGGGGAAAAAAAAAAGAACAGTCAATATATTATACTGTCTTTTTCTGTAAGAAAGAAAGTTGAAAAAAATTATAAAGGCATATTTGTTTCATTTTAAAAAGAAACTTAACAATGAAACATGAACCAATGGATTTTTTAATGAAGCTCAATAAAAACAAAGGGAATGGTACAGAAAAGTATATTTATGTGGTTTGACATTGATTTCTACTTATATTTTACATTTATAAAAAATTTAATTCCACCACCAAGATAGGAAATCACAATAAATGGTTAGAAAAATCAAATGTGAAACAAACACAGCAAAAAATAAATCTAACTCTATATTAAAATTGATAATACAACTGTAAAGAATAAGTTTTATTTCAATAACATTTAACTCAATCCTTTGAATATATAGATTTAGTGATATAAATTTGTATTAGTTAGGGTTCTCTAGGGAAACAGAACCAAAAGGAGATAAATATATACCTATACATTTTATATACATATTATGAGATTTATTATTGGAATTGTTTCATATGACTATGGGGATAGACATGTCCAAATTCTGTAGGGCAGGCTGCAAGCTGGGAACTATGATTAAACTTCTAGATAAATTCCCAAGGAGAAGCTGGTTGGCTGAAGAAGAGATGGAAATTCTCCCTTCTGGCTGTTGAAGTCTTCACTTCTCCTTTAAGGCCTTTAATTGATTCGATGAGACCTCTGACATTGTTGAAAACAATTTCCTCAGTTGATTATAAATGTGATCAGCCATAGATGTAATAAAATGACTGATGATTTAAACCCATGAAATATATTCACAGTAACAATCAAGCCAATGCTTACTTGGTCAAACAACTGACCACCATAACCTGGCCAAGTTGACACATGAACTTAACCACTAAAGAGCAAATATCAAAGAACAAAATGAAATATAAAGGCAGTTTACTCAGGAGGTTTAATGTTAGTATTAATGCTGGCATTGTACTTTAAAACTACATTAAAATACATTATTTTAAATTACAATAAATTCAAGTGTACTTAAATTACATGTGTTCTATAAGGAATATTATAGATTAAAAAAAAGAAAATAAGTTTGAGGATGTTGGGAACCAGGCTTTATAGTGTAAGAGATAAGTGTTAAATAAAATAAGTTAAGATAAATCTTATGCTAAATATGAATTACAAATAAAAATATGAAATCATAATTTAAACATATAATTTTGCAGATCTTTATACTGATATGATCTAAAAACAGTAACTTTCCAGGAGCAATTGCACACATAGCACTCAGATCTTGCTTCTAAAATATCTCCAATATAATAAGAGGTGAGACTTAGAAAAATAGCTGTTTTTAAGTCTGAGGACAAGAAAAATAGAGGAAATGCAAAATGAACACAATAATTGATCAAATATGAATATGCTTATGTCAAAAGGACACAGGTGAGGCTGACGATTTGCATGCAAAATATGACTATCAACTAAAAATATCATTTTTTGTTTCTTTCAATGCTATAACAACTTGAAATCTTAATTTTTCTGGCATGAAAATATGTCCACTTTAATTTCATTAACATATGCTAGAAAAATCATTCCATTCTCTTGGTTTTAATCCTTGAGTTTTAAACTCTGAGTTTTAGTTTGCCAAAGGGCTGCTGATGCAAAGTACCAGAAATCTGTTGGCTTTTATTATGGGGATTTATTTGAAGTAAAAGCTTATAGTTTCAAGGCTATGAAATGTCCAAATTGGGGCATCAGCAGAGATCCTTTCTCACCAAAGTCAGCTACTTTTGATCCTGGCATTGTTGCCATGTGGTGAAAAAAGATGGCCACTAATCTCTGGAGAGTTCTCTGCCTCCTCCTCCGGAGTCTACCATCTTCTGGAGATCAGCTGTGAGCAACTAAGCATAAAGCTTGTCTCTTTCTGAGCCTAAGCTTTTGAGCCTCTCAGAGGATTCTGTTTTCCTACAGTCCTCTCTCTCACATAGCAGAATCAAACATGGAGGCTCCATTTTCCTCTATGTCTATGTCTCTCTGTGCCTCCATTTATATCAGACCCAGCAAAAGGTTAGAAACTCAACATGAACCATGCCTCACTGAAGGAGTCCAATCAAAAGCCCAAAAGTCATCTTATCAAGTAACCTAATCAAAGGCCCCCCAACCAAATTTAATGCAATAAAAAGGTATTACATCCACAGGAATATATTACTTTAAAAACATAATATTTGTCTTTTTGGGATTCATAAAATAATCTCAAACTTCCACAGTCCATATATTCCAAAAATATATAGTCTTTGAGGGGAGAGTGTGAGATCCTAAAATGAAAGTCATATCTTTTAATTAATGGGTTTAACACATTCATATGTGTAATGATATGTGTTTGAATATATATTCATATTCATGTTTTGGGTTATCTATCTGCCATTATTTAATTTGTTTGTTTTATACATCCAACTTCCTGCATTTTACTGGTTTTAGTTTTCTTTATTTAATTTTGTTAAATTTTTAAAACTATATGTTCTATTTCAACATTTCTAATGAATTTTCTGAATGTGTTTGATAGGTAACTTTAAACTTAAAATTTCTCATAAAGCCAAAGTTGACAAAAGGCATATTTTACTCTCTGTAAATACATTAGTACTGGCTTAATTTTATCCTCTCATTTTCTCAACCCATTTTCCCACAAATTACATGCACATATTGCACACACCATGGAACAAAAACTTATGTTTTCATTTTCACCTAAGCTGTAGTTTAACTTGGATATAATATATATAAAATATCCACACATATCTATATACACATAGCTCAATGATATTACTGCAGCTGATTTAGGATAGCATGTTCTTGGATAATCTTATTCAAAGGTTAGTGAGCTAATTAAATAATTTACAAAAGTAGAGCATATAAATAATGATGTGATTCATCCACATAAGCACATATTAAAAAGCCTTGAAATACAATGTAAAATAAAAAAACAGCAATTTAACTGAAATTATATTTTAGGATACCATTAATTCTAACTATATCTCTATTTAATAGATAGATTGTTAGAGAGGTAGATGCATTCTGCATAAACATATCATTTCTGAAAATACACTCAATTATTTTGTAAACATAGTTGCCTTTATTGAAGGGAATTAATGTCATCTGTTATACACCCATTTATTCTGAAATTTGAAATAGAAACTTTTATATGTTTATGTAACATAAAAAATTCTGTTCAAAATAAATATCTTATGATAAAATGAGAAAAAAGTATCAACACTTGTATTTATTTTAAAAGAAGTTCTTAAAATTAAATGGTTATATGGTACCTAGGCAGTTGAGCAAAAGTCATCAAATATATTAATTCATTAATTAAAAAAAAACATGGGCCTAAAATGAGAATTGAATCTCCATAATCAAAGAAATACAAACATAAAATATTGGATATAATTTTGTCATCTCCAAAACAACTAAAATGATGCTATCTTTTGAAGAGTATGAGAAAATTAGTATTGAGATGAGACTTTGCATTATATGGAAATGCTTTGCCTCAGAGAGCTTTAATTGTTATAAGACAATGGAATTAATTATTGTTAAACATTTTTATCAAATTGAAGCAAAGTTTCAACTAAGAACATCTAACAATACTCCGTTCTCTATCATAAGTAACATATATTGTTTATTTTCCTTCCATTTAATATAAAGCAAATTAACTATGTTGATTTAAAGTTGTTTAATTATATAGACTATACTTAGCAATATAAAGAGTAATTTTTAAAATTTTCTTTATGTTAAAAAATAGTGTGCTTTAAATTACTGTGATTTATCACAAAATACAGCTGCTCTTGGAGTGTATCCTTTGATACATTGTGAATCATTTCTGAATAACATTTTGTATTTTATTTCTTTCTTTTTCTACTTTCATGGTTCTTTGTTTACAAAATCTGTTTTTAAAAATCTAGAGTAGTTTTCCTTTGCCAAGTTTGGAGATTGGAGATTATAATTTATTTTCCTTTTCTATAGACATTTTTCAATAAGCATCAAACAAATAAAATCCTTCCAAACTTAATCACAAATAAGTAAATTTCACTTAGACTTTAACAATAGTTATACTACATATAATTGCTTCTGACCACTCTTATAACTTTAAATTAAATCATAATAAAAATCTCTATGAATATATTTATAATTCATTTATTATAAAGCACTTATATCTTGATATAAGGCTATATCAAGAAGCATATGCAATTATTTATTATATATTATGGAAAATGTTATCAATTGATATGTAATTATATTATTTAGAATTCTTAAATGGTTATTATTTTACACTTTTTAAAGTGAATGCATTTATTTATTAATGTCACATATTGTTCCATTAACAATTCATGTAAGTTTCAATTATCAACATTAAACAATATTAAAAATTAATGATTTTAATAATTTCTTTTACATTAAATATATATGGCAAACTGCTGTCATATTATTTTTATGCTACAGTCATTTAACTAAATATGGCATTGGTGAAAAATGGCAAAATGACCCTTATATTTCTTTATTTAAAATTCTCCAGACATATGCTGGGAAGATCATATCTAAAGTCTTGATTATTCCAGACTATATCAGCAATGTATGATGTGTGCATGTTCTAATTTGTAATATTTGATCATCATTTGCTAACATAGATAGGAATATATTCATATTCACCTTATATTTTCAAGTTTGACAAGAAGAAAAATTGAGAATTAGACAAGAAGTTACTTTTAAATTTATGAAATTCCATAAGTGCATTTTTCCTCCCTCTTCTTTACTTTTTTCTTTTCTGTCTCAATTCAGTATTCTAATGTCATAAATTTTAGCCACATAAATAAGGAATAGTATTTTCCCTACTTTCCTGTAAAAACAAAAACAAAGGACAGATGTTTTGTTGTATTTATTTATTGTTTTAGTTACAGCAATAGACAGTGCTTGATAAACAGTAACTGCTTCACAAAAAGTGAATTTGGAGAAAAATAGAACCATATAAGACTTCATCATGGTCCAGATTTCTTTGCAAATGTGTAAAAATCACCATTGAAAATACCATCAATTATTATTAATTAACATACATTGAGAATTATTATGTGTCAGAAATTATTGCAAGCATTTGATAAGGCTCAGTTAGTCATAGATTCAAGAGTCAAATCCAAGAAATATGCTTCAGAAACAAGTCTTAACCACTGCACAATGCTGCCCTCTTGAAGGAGGCTAGATAGGGAATCAATAGATGGATCTGAAACCTGGCAGAAAAACCACTGCATTGACACGAGTCCTCCAGTATCCCCAAGATGGCAGCTGGAAGACCCTCATGAGATTCTTCCATTTGGAAGGAGAGCCTTCCCCGGGGAATTGATGGGTGGGGTAATCAATCAAAAGAGCTAACAGCTGGGACTCCTCCTGTGTCATTAGCAAAGGGGCAAAATAATTCATGGTTTAAAAAGCAAGCACGAAGGCCTTTTGCTCTCTCTTGCCTTCTGTGCCCTGCTCTTGACATGTCTGCCCCGCATGGATCAACCCACAAGTAAAACCTGGGCATTTATAATCTATAATGAACAATTGGAGTCTGTAAATCAGCCTACTTTAACACTCTTCAGACCCTTCCTCTCTCTGGGACCCATGATCTGTTATTTTCTCCCATTTCTCTTCCCTTCTTACCTTAATAAATTATTGGCCTAATCAACATGGAGTGCTATTGAAATTCACTTCCTGTAGTTTAGTCAAGGACCTAGACAAAACCTGGCTACACTCTAGCATTAATTCATTGAGTGAAAATAAACTTTGTAGGATTACAGTAACCAGTTAAAAGATTCAACCGTTACAAAGAGGAGTTTTAATCTAAATTTTAAAGTTTAAAATTTAAACCAAGCATCAAAAAGTTTGAGAGTCTTCTATAGAGTGAGTTTGTAAGGATAAATTTTACAAAGGAACATGGAGTCATGCACACCTTCTTGGAAAAAGATGGATATTCATGAGGGTGGTAGAATATTAGAGGTCTAGAATAGAAAAAAAAGAGAGGAACTTCAAAGTGATATTTTAATAAAGCTGTAGTTTTAAAAGAAAAAAATATATCAACTTTCTGTTACGAGAAAATCTTTGGTGCCAGGATTGTCTGGGTGGGATTCTATATGAGCTTCTTCTAATCTGAGTGTCCTAGCAAGCTGAGCTTTCTAGGACAGGGAGAAAGCTCTGCTCTGTTATTTCATTGAGGAAACTAAGTTCCTTCTCTAATATGGCTCTATCATCCTGTAAGTTCTTTTTGTTATCCAGGTAGCAGCTACAAGAATGGAGAAGATGTGTGGAAAAGACACAACAAGAGCCACAATCCAATCAAGATGGCAGAGTGAAAGGATTCAGGGCTCTGTTACCTCACAGAAGTAAACTAGCAGAAATATCTTTCTCAAAGCTACAGAAAATAAAGGACTACAGAAACAGAGCAAGTATTGAATCAAGAAAAAAGTTACTTACAACTTGTTAGGTTTCATGGTTCCCTTATCGGCCAATCCCCACTCCTACTTGGCGCAGCATGGACCTGGCACCTGCTCCCAGTGTGCAATCCAGGCTCCCGTTCTGCAGAGAGCAAAGTAACTTTCATGCACATACTAGGAGCATGTATCTCTGGTCTAAACTATGGTTGTGGCCTGAGAGACTACACATCCCAGAACTTGCCTTGCTTGTAGAAGAAAGCACACTGAGCTTTCCTACAGAATGCCGTGGGAGAGCAGTCAGGTCGTGCTGCCTAGGGCAAGGTATTCCTGGATATGGGACACACTGCAGTACCCTGGGCCATGAGGAAACTTCTCTAAGGAAAAGGGGACATTCAAACCATGTAAATAGGGGAATTCCTATGGTCACACGCATAGGTCCAAGACAGGATACATATGCAGAAAGCACCAGGGAGGTCCCTATGCCTGGGCTGAAGCTATTCTCTAAATTCATTGTGTGGATAAGCTGTGAAGGACAGCACTTGCACAGGTCAATATGCAGATTGGAAAAGGTGTTTTTGTTGTTGCTGTTTTTTCCCTTTTTTTGTTAGCTACAAGAATTCAGGGAAATCTCTCATAATACTAGTTTGATACAAGCTAAGCAACAGATGCCTTAGAATCTAAATTCTAAATTCTAGTGATAAGACATTAAAATTTCAAAATGCTCAGGTTTTAACAAAAAGTTACAAAACAAACAAAGAAATAGGAAAGAATGGCCCAGTCAAAGGAGAGATTAAAACGTTAACAACTGTTATTGAGGAGGATGAGACCTGGGCCATACCAGTAAAAGACTTTAAAAATTGTCCAAAGTATGCTCATATATCTAAAGGAAAGCATGGACAAAGAAATAAAGAAAATCAGGAAAATGATAGATGAACACAAAGAGAATATCAATAGAGAGATGGAAATTATGAAAACAAACCTAACAGGTCTGAACATCCTAATAACTGAAATTTTTTTTGGCATTTTATTTTATATATATGTTTAAATTTTATTTATTTTAATTTTTAAAAGATACTTAGATTATACAAATGTCAAATAAAAAATATAAGGGCTTCCCATATGCGCTGCTCCCCACACCTCCCAAATTTCCCACATTAACAACATCCTTCATTAGTGAGGTACATTCATTGCAACTGATGAACACATTTTAGAGCATTGCCACTAAGCGTGGTTTAAAATTTATATTATAGTTTGCACTCTCTCGCACACAATTCTGTAGATTTTGACAAGATTTATAATGGCTTGTTTCTGACATTGCAATGTCATTCAGAACAATTCCCAAGTCCCAAAAATGCCCCCATATTACTTTTGTTTTTTCCTCTCTTTGCCCTCAGAATCTCCAGTGGCTACTGCCTCCACATCAATGATATGATTTCTTCCATTGCTAGAATCACAATAAGTCTATAGTAGAATACTAATAAGTCTACTTTAGTCCATAGTTCATTCCCCATTCCTGAGGATTCTGGGATGGTGATATCCACTACACGTCTAATTGAGAGGGGGCTGTGATCCCATAGGGTCGATGGATGGGACTCTCTTACTTACAGTTGTAAACTCGGTTCTTTGGTATGGTGGTTGTCCATCATCACCTCCACGTTAGTTGTACTGGGTGAGACCAATGAACTGGAGAGTGGGTGTTGCAACTCTGATGAGATTCAGGACCCAGCTGGCACATGGACAGCCCAAAGATTTAAGTCTCATGAACATACAGCTACTACTCTGGTACTAATTATAAGTTCAAGTAGAAGGACAGAAGAGCCATGTGTAGGAAAACTGCAACTGAGTCCAACTCTGTCACTCTAGGGAGCATAAATTCCTAAGTAGGGCCCATTGGCAAGGCACCAAACTCCTGAGCTATCTGCCCTGACTACAGTGTCTGGATGTCTCCAGAGCTCTCATGGTTAGTAGCTATGTTTCAATATTTGCACATTAGTTGTAACAAACGTACCATCCACATATAGAATGTTGTTAATAGGGGAAGGGGGAAAAGGGGGAAGATATTGGTATATGGGAGTCTCCTGTATTTGGTATGTGACTTTTCTGTAACCTAAAACTTCTTTGAGGACAAAAAAAAAAAAAAAAAAAAAGGTAAGACACTGCGGAAATAAATGGAAGAAAATGTCACAGTACATATAGGACAACAGATCTAACAATGATGAAAGGCAAAATGTCAAAAACAATTTTTTAAATATTTCTTCATTATTTGGGGGTTATACTTCTACATTTTACTTCTTCCAGGGTCTAAAAGGAAAATGCATAAAATACATTATGGTTTTGGACTCATAATGTATACAGGTTCTTGTACTGCACACAGACTGCCTCGATCTTGTGTCGTGTCTCATTTCAATTTTTGACTGTGACTTCTCCAGTGCCACACAAATACAACATGGAAGCAAAGGAACGATAACAATAGCAGGGACAATACGTAATATCTTGGGGAAGGAGTTGGTTAACAAAACTCCAGGCTCTGGTCCTTGAAGGGGATGATCCTAGAAACTTTCTGTATGCGTCACTGGAGACCCCACAGCAGCAACTCTCCAATACATCTTTATATTGGCTTCTCCTAACTTGTTTCACTGTTACCTCACTATGCTTCTTGGAATTGTTTCCAGAGTAAACTATCTTTACACAATTAATTTTCTAAGGTTCTGTTTTGGTAAAATTGTCACCACAATATCCATTATTTATTTACTAAATCTATTATGTTTGAAGCCTTCTTTGCTCTTAGCAAATACATTTATATTTAATTAAAAAATGAAAGAAACATTATTTATATCATCTATCCATTATCTATCTATCTATCTATCTATCTATCTATCTATCTATCTATCTACCTATGTACATACACATATATTTATCATTGGCTTTTTCTTCTGTAGAAATAATGGATTCTGAGGGACTTGATTTATGAGAATTTCAATTTATATCCCTGTATGAGCATGTGAGTATGGGAGCTTTGTGTAGGAATTATTTTCCTTTTATTAAAGAGAGAGAAGTGGTAAAAAAAATGATAAAACAGGTATGGCCATTGTAATAATCTAATATTTCTAAAGCCGTATATAGCTGTGTACCAGACTTCAAAACAACAAAATAATAATGAGAGAAAAACAACATGCTGAGGAGTAAAAGGGTTAAGGTGAGACATTAAAGAACAAAATCAATATATCAAATGTTGATAGTTGATATTCCTGGTAGATACCACAACCCTATAATGACGCTTAGTGTGTGGTGACAAATCCAATTAACACACATTGAGACATGCTCCAACAATTTCAGTTCTGTTGTGATATCCAAGGTGAAGATGTTGCCAAAAGGGAGTAATTTTCAAGTTTGTATTTCTCTATTAAATTCTTGCAAAACTCAACATGAATTTTCACAAAAATTAGCTTTGTTCCCCTTTCAATTCAGTATTCCAGGAATATCTTAGTATGAGTGGTGACTATTTTCATAGCAAATCCAATTTCTCTTTTATGAATTACTTGTCTACATTGTAAACCTTGCTAAACTGTGAAAGGAGAATTACTTGTCGATAGAAAATATTCAGCTGTAAATTATTTTGTCTACTCTTTGCCTAAATCCAGTGCTCTCAATCCTTATTCTCTTGTCCTATTATACTTTTTCCGTTTCAATTTTTGGTAAATGGCAAAAGTTATAAATTCTAGTGTATAGGAATGCAATGGGTGTTTGAATATTGATGTTGTATCCTTAACCTTGCTTAATTTGTACTAGCTCTGATAGATTTTTGGACAATTTTTTTGGATTTTTATGTACAAGATCTTATCATCTGCAAATAAAGATACTTGTAGTTTTGATTTTCCAGTATAGATTCCTTTCATATTTTTGCCCAATTGCCCTAGCTAGAACTTCTATGTTACACAGAAGTAGCAAGAGTGATAATCCTCCTCTAGTTCCTGGACTTACAGGGAAAGTTTTCCATCATTTATCATTGAGTATGATGATAGCAGTACATTTTTCAAACATGCACTTTATTAAAAGTTGGAGAAAATCTCTCTATATTCATAGTTTGATGAGTATTTTAATGACACAATAGTGTTGGGTTTTCTTAAATGCTTTTCTCTGTGAATTGATATGATAATGGGTTCCCCCCTTGATCCTTTTAATTTGGTGAATAACATTTATTTTTGTAAACTGGACAAATCTTGCATCCCTGGATTAATTCCCACTTGGTTCTGTCATAGAATCCTCCATTTTATAAGCTGCTCTATATGGTTTGTTAGTATTTTGTTGAGGATTTTTGCATGTATATTCCTAAGGGATATTGGTTTATAGTTTTGTTTTCCTGTTTTCCGTGTGATGTCTTTGTCTGGTTTTGCTGTCAGGATAATACTCATCTTGGAGAATGAGTTGGAAGCATTTTTTCTTGTATTTTTGGAAGAATTTATGAGGGATTGTTGTTAATTATTCTTTAAACATTTTATAGAATTAACCAGTGAAGGCATTCACTTTTGAATTTTTCTTTGTGGGAAGATTTTTCATTATTAATTCAATATATTTACTTGTTATTAAGTCAATTCAGATCTATTTAATTTTGAGTCAGTTTTGGTAATATGTGTCTCCCTAGGAATGTTACCATTTTATCTAGGTTATCTAATTTGTTGGCGCAGAATTGTTCGTGATACTCCCTTAAAATACTTTCCGTATCTGTTGGTACATTACTAATGTCCCCTTTTTAATTCCTAATTTTAATTTGAGTCTCCTTTCTTTTGTTCTTGACCAGTCTAGCTAAAGTTTTGTCAATTTTGCTGATCTTTTCCAAGAAGTAGCTTTTGATTACATTGTTATTGTCTATTGTTTTTCTATACTACAGTTAATGTATTTCTACATTATGTGTATAATGAATTTCTACTCTAATCTTTATCATTGCCTTACTTTTGATTTCTTTGAGTTCAGTTGGCTCTGTCCTTTCTTATACTTTGTTAAGGTGGAAGATTATTTGAGGTATCTCTTCTTTTCCAATGAAGGCATTTAACATCCATAATTTCCCTCTGAGCACTGTTTATCTTTTATATTACAAGCTTTGATAGGTTTTGTTTTGCTTTAATTCATTTCAAAGAATTCTCAAATTTTGCTTCTGATTTATTTTTTGACCCATTGGTTATTTAAGAGTGTGATGCCTAATTTCCACATATTTATAAATTTATCAAATTTCTTTCTGTTATTAATTTCTAATGTCATACTGTTATGGTTGGAGAGCATAGTTAATGCTAATTCAATCATTTTTAAATTGTTGAGACTTGTTTTATTGCCAAATATATAGTCTATGCTACACAATCTTCTATGTGCCCTTGAAAAGAATGTGTATTCTGCTGTGTTTGCATGAGGTATTCTATGTCTATTTGATCTAGTTAGTTTACAGTGCTTTCCATTTCTTGAGTTGTCTTTCTGATATTCCATCTAGTTGTACTGAAAGAGGCAAATTGAAATTTCCAATTATTATTGCTTATTTATCTATTTCTCTTTACAGTTCTGTACATTTTTGCAGAATGCAATTTAGGCCATCTTCCCACAATCCTCCAATTGTTTATTCTTGATGTGATTAGAGGAAATGTTATCATTTATGTCAAACTACATTCTTTCATACTTGTCAAAAATAGTAAATTAATATGTATGACATAAATTGCATAATATGAATATAAGTTGTTTAACCTATTATTCTACATCAAAGAAGTATTGCTACAGCTGGATTAAAAACTGGCCCAAGCATATTTACCATTGTTATGACATTTTCCAATAATAATGAATGATGATCTCTGATGTATGAGTGAATTTTATGATTAATAGTTGAATTTCATTTGTAGGATGGAAATTAATATAATCTAGAATTTCTGAAATTATCTTTCCATTATATGAAAATAACTTTTTAAATACCAAATTAAATTGAAGTTTCCATGGAAACATTTATAATCACTAATTCATTTTTATACTTGGGATTTTATAAATAATATTTTTAGTGAAAATTAAGAAAT
>JAQZBX010073009.1:0-14984 GCA_029593785.1 Cabassous unicinctus | reverse complement strand
ATTTGATTGTACACCATATTTCATTGATAGAATGCTGGTATGATGAACAAATTGAAATGACTAATTTGTGAGAGAATAAATGATAATTAAATGAGATACTTTTGGAAGATACCAGAGATGAACATAATTAGAGGATGTAAACGCCATGTTCCAAGGGAGAAGGAAAAGATGGTGATGGATTTTATGTTGAGGATATCAGAAGATCCATTGTATGGCTTTTTATTGAATTACACAAAAGAATAGAGATCCTTGAAGAGGAGAATGCAATTTTATTTATTAACTGGACCTGAGTGTAATTATTTCCTATATTTGCTAGATATTTTAATTATTCTGTGGCTTTGGAAACAATGGAGGAGAGAAAATCTATGCTGTGTAGATGAATAATCATTTCATTTATACTCAGTTCTGACCACATAACCTAAATGTAATTACTCCCAAATCTTTACCCCTCTTTTTACTAAAACTCTGGAGGGCTAAATCACCACCTCCAGAGATGATGCCAAAAATTTTCTGTATCTGCAAATGAACAATCTGAAATCTGAATACACAGTAATATATTTCTGTGCAAATGACAGAGGGGATGGCCATATAAACCTAGACATAAAGCCCTCCTGCTGGACAGCCAGGAGGTGTCACTCAAGACTCACTGAGCACAGGGGGAGGTACAGAGGGACACTGAGGGATGGTTTACTGCCTTCCTCTCCATCTAACATTTCCCCAAGGGAACATTTCTGGATTTTTTATTCTGTGTTTCCAATGAAGTCACTGTATTAGAAAAGTGCTACTGTAATATATGGAAACATTTTCATAGACACACACAAAGCCAACTGACTTAAGAAGGTGGAAATGCCTTTGCCAAGGGTCACCAGGATCTGAGGCCTAGGAAGCTTAGGGCAACCCAGAGAGCCTTTTCTAATCTCATCTTGCCTCAGTGGGATTCCCCAAATTGGACAATCTTTGGTATTGAGGTCAGTACCCAAAAAGGAGTCTCTGTCAGGGTCCATCATGTATAAGTCCTAATATAATTTCACATCAGATTCAGCTCCTCAAACAAAAGTGTGCACTTCAGACTCAGCACTGGTCTGGATGATTGTCTGTTCTCTTAATCCACATTCTTTCTCCCATTTCTGCAAGGCAGTGGGGTGTATTCAGTGAAAGTTACCCATCAAAGGAGTCCTGTGTCTCCCACAAGTGTGTCTCCCTTAGTATTGTGCCCACACTCTGTCTTTTGCTGGAGTAGCACTCTAGTCATCTTCCTTGGGCACAAACAAGGTGATGTTTCACCTTGGAGGAAAGGGAGGTATAGCTGGTGCAAGACACTGTTGTTTTTAATACAAAGAAACATGGTTTTATTTTATTCTACCTGATGTCTTATAGAAACAATTATGTGGTCTGCAAAGAATTGTCATTGCTATGTTTATCTTTATTGTATTATTCCTTAATTAGTTGTTACTTTGTGGTCTGGAATTGTCTTTCTCATTAAGAAACTTTAAATGTAGAGGGAGAAAATGTATTTTTTATTTTCTTGCTTTCTCTCCATTTTACAAATATACTTGCACAGTCTATGTTTAACCTTTTATCCACACTATCCTCACCTCTAACAGAGAAAGAGCAGAGATTAATCTGATGGTGGAATGGGGATAGGAGGGGTGGATCCTGCACATCTCTAAGCCTGCAAAGTCCACTGGATGCATTTCTATACAATCAGCAAGTTTCCTTTTAGGGGGAGACCTGGAGCTGTCCCACTGTCAATGAAAGCTAATTAAAATGGATGCACAGTGGCTTTCTGAATTAGAAATCTCTTTAAGTGACCTCATCTCAGCAACTTTCTGCAACTCACCATCTTCAGATATAGTAATAATAATTCAATCTCCATTCCCCTGACAACGTTTTTTCTTTCTCATTTGGTTGCAAATTTGGTTAGAGAAAAATGCTACTTTTTATTTATCTCACTCTACCATAATATTCTTCTTAAAGGATTTGTAAAGCCCCAAAATTGGTTAAAACTGATGTTCTTCATATTTTCTATAATGTATATAAGTAGGAAGTTCCATAAATTTTCATTGCGGGATATGCTGTTTTTTTATAAAATATATTGTCTGTATTTTTATTTTTTCAACCTAGAGAAACACTCATGTGTTAACACTTCAAATATTGTTTAACACCTCCTCCATGTCTTTTATAGAGGATTCATTAGAATTTTCAAGTTCTTCTCACTCTACCCTACTTAGTTTTTGGACTGTTCTCTAATTTTTTTATTTATTTTTATCTTTTCAGTGAGCATTATATGCTGTCTTACAAATCATCCAAATAATTAATCATCTGCTTTTCAGCATTATATCTATGGTTAAACATAAACATATTTATTTAGATTTTCAGGAGAAAGTGCATACACTACCATGTAGTACCTAATTTCATAATTAAGAGTCAGGGTATATACAGACGGTTCATCATTTGGATTCTCCTTGGCACTTCCTTTTGCTTAATCACCAAGGTGAATGGATCAGTGCAGAGAAAAACTTAGCAAGCAAAATGAAAATTATGGACCTTTTTTCAAAGGACGCATAGGATTACATTTTCTTGGTATCCTTATTTTTACTATTGCAAAAAGGGTGATGCAGCTCACCTATGCCTTATTGGTGATGGAGTTAAAGAAACAAGTATTGCTGACACTCAAACCTCATCCATATGAACTCAAAATAGGCAAGTTTCATTTTTCTTATTTATAAGTAATGAGATTTTTAAAAATCTGCAGTGTTCTTCAAGGTATCTTTGGTGTAAATGCAAATGTCTTTCTCCCCCTACCCCAAAGATTTTGACTGGCAGTTAGTTAACATTATTTCTTTTTGCACCCCCTTTTATTGTTCACTCATATCTGCATTTTGACCTTGACTAAGAATTAGGGTTAGCTTTTCTATCAGATTCATTCTTGATTAATAAATAATTATTAAATAATTATATAAAAAATCCAAATAAAAATTCTCCCTCCCTCTAAATATTTCTAAAGTACACATTGCATATTTATATTCACTAATCAAAACAATCTTTTCATACAGCAAATATTTCTCACAACAGATACATTTATTTTCTGAGATTCTTGAATTAAGTAACCGTTGTTTTAAAGAAGTGGGTGTGCCATTGCAGGAGTGGAGCTGTTATATTTACACCATTTATTATATTTCATTCTTCCTCATAAGTAAACATATTCAGCACTCATGTGATTGTTCTAATCAATGCTTAAAAGGATCTATGCAAAGAGTCTGACCAACATTCTCCCAATACTGGATCCCATACTGGATGTCAGGTTGGTTATTTGCCACCTTCTCTGGTTGGTTACCTCATTGCCTGGATTGCTGAGAGGTATGGCAATAGGCTGACATGACATGGGGCTGGTTCAGGGACATTGTGGCCAGGTCTTTCCCATCATTGTCTCATTTCATAATCTGAAAGAGAGGAAAGAAAAGTGAGATATTCATTATATACTGAGGGATCAGTTTCATCATGGTCTACCTTGGAAGAGTCTGAACTCCACAGAAACTCTGCAACTGGAACATTTTGTCTGACAACATGTTTCCTATCTCCAAGAACAGATTCATGTTTTCTGAATTCTGGGTGACATCACTATTTCTACTTCCCTACAATAAGACTCTCCTGTCCTGCAATTATCACTAACTTCCCAGTAAGGGGCAAGAATTCCAGGAACATTGAGTCCACAATCTCAGCTGGTAAGTTTCCATAACAGGCCTTGACTCTACTGAGAGCACCAATGACACACCATGCCACAGCCAAGGGAATATTCTCATTGTCACCTACAGAGCGAGCACATCTTGCAGGAAAATTCTTTCCTTTGCTGCATCACCTCACCCACACAATTCTGTGCTTCTTCAAGAAGTGGAAACTCCATACTTTGAAACCATCAACCACTTTTATTTGTATCTTCAAGAATCATTTCCATAATTATTATTCTTCATATCTCCTTCACCACTTTTTTCATGTACCTTTCAACAAAATAGCATTAGTCCACCATCATCCCAGGTAATTATATACTTTTGCTCCATGTTTCATCAGTAAGTGGTCAAATTCATTTCAAGATTGCCACTTGTCTCTACTTCAAAATAACTATCCTCCAGCTGCATAGAGTGTAATATGTGGTCCTGATTTATTCCATGCAGATACATAGCCACTACAATTTCAACTCAACACTTCTACACCAGCCTTCTATGATGGTGTAATTACCTGGAACCCAGACCCTGACTTCTTTGTTTTTTTAATATATACATAACTTTTATTTTTAAAAGATGCTTAGATTACATAAATGTTACACAAAAAATATAGGGATTCCCATATGCCCCTTTCTCCACACCTCCCACACCCTCCTGCATACTCAACACCTTCATTAATGTGGCACATTCATTGCAATTGATAAGTAAATCATGGGGCATTGCCACTGGGCATGGGCCATAGTTCATCTTGTTGTCTACAGTCTATCCCACACAGTTCTGCATGATATGAGATGTTATAAAATGGCCTACACCTGTCATTGCAATGTCATTCAGGATGATTCCTAAGTCCTGAAAAAGCCCATGTATTACAGCTGTTTTCCCCTTTCTTTGCCCCCAGAGCCTCCAGAGGCCACTATCTCTACATCAATGTTGTAATCTCTTCCATTTCTAGAATCACAATGTCTATAGTAGAAATCCAGTAAGTCCACTCTGGCCCATAGTTCATTCCCCAATCCTGAGGATTCTAGGATGGTGATATCAACTCCACCTCTAATTGAGAGGGGGCTTTGATCCCATATAACCAATGGATGTGACTCTCTTGCTTGCAGTTGTAAGCTCTCTTGTTTCCTTGGTATGGTGGTTGTCAATCCTCACCTCCTTGTCAGTTGTCTTGGGTGAGTCCAATGAACTGGGGAGTAGGTGTTGCAACTCCACTGAGGCTCAGGGCCCAGCCGGCACATGGACAACCCAAAGATCCCAGTCTCTTGGATGTAAATCTACAACCTCCAGGATGAAGAGTAGGTTTAAAAAGAAGGGTCAGATGAGCCACATGTAGGGAAGACATAATTGAGTACAACTCTGTCACTCTGAGGAACAAAAACTCCAAAGTAGGGCACAATGACTAGGCACCAAACTCTGGAGCTATCTGCACTGACCATAGGATGTGGGTGTCTCCAGAGCCCTCAGGAGCCCCACTATTTGGGGGCAGTATCCACTTTGGCAGTCTATGAGGTCCTGCTGAGATGGGCATAAGTGTTACCTCTGGGATGACCTCCTGACACACTTTGAAGTCTCTTAGCTATATAAACTCATTTGTCTTTACCTTTTCCCCTTTTTCCAGTTGCATTGCTAGTTGGTTCTTGGTAGCAATCCCTCAGTGCCAGGGAGGCTCATCCACAGGAGTTTTATCCCACACAGGGGAAGGGCAATGCATCTACATGTTGAGTTTGGCTTAGAGAAAGGCCACATTTGAGCAACAAGGAAGCTCTCAGGAGGCAACTCTTAGGCACCCCACAACACTAGGCTAAGTTTCAGTTTCAAGAGCAAAAGCTCATAAGCATAGTCCTCAGTATCAGGGACTCAACAATGGATCACCCTCCTTCACCAGTCATTGCCCCTGCACTTGGGGGACTGTTGCTGCTCCATTAGAGAATGTGGCAGAGCTCTCCATGAAGGGAATTCAATATTCTCTTGGCTATTGTATGAGTCTCCACCCACTGTGACAATGCCCCATGAACATTTGAATAAATTTAAATACCTTATATGTATGCCCAGGTGAACCACCTCCCATGAATCCCTCATCACTGACACCCCACACCAATGATCCTCCCCAGACCCAGGAGCAACCCTTCTGTGATCCAATGCTTCTTCAAAAATGAAGCCATTAAAATAACCAAATACAATGAATAGGAAAATGAAATAATAATGATAGGTTTAAATATAAGAAATAAAATCCTTAAAAATATAAAACTAAAAATAAAATAAAATTAAAAGATTGTTCATTAAAAATAATGAAAAATATTAATTTTTTTGGACATTTTGCCTTTTATCACTGTAATATCTGGTGTCCTGTATATACAGTGGCATTTTCTTCCATTTATTCCCCAGTGTATTACTATTTTTCATTTGTTTTCAAAGAAGTTCTAGGTCACAGTAAAGTCACGCACTGAATACAGCAGACTGTCATATACCAATATCCTCCCCTTTTCCCCCTAATGATATTAATACCTTTTTATCTGTGGATGGTACCTTGGTTATAACTGGTATACAAATAGTGAAACACAGCTACTAAACATGGGTCAAAGATTTACATTATGGTTTACATTTTAGACCTTACACTTTTAGTAATTTTGATGATATGTAATATGACCTGTGTCCATCATTGCAAGATCATGTAGAACAGTTCCATTTCCCACTAAATACTCCCTATTCCATCTATTCTATTCCTCCCTCCCCTTCCCCTCAGGGCCCATGATGACCTCCTGGCTTCACTCCTTGGATGACAATACTCATAGTTACTTGCAACAACACTGATGTCTTGACACACTGCTTTGTCCTCCCCTATTAGGAACCACCCATGCTCTCGAAAGACTCCAACCCTTCTGATTGTGAATGTATTGGTCCTCCCCAAGATGGGAGTCCAACACATTCCTGCTCATTATGTGGGTCTCCACCCACTGATACAACACATTATGACAAAATGATGACTCACACAGTCCCTAGAATCCTGCTCCAGGTGTGCCCTGTCCCAAATGGCCCCCCATCCAATACTACAAACCAGTAACTCTTCCTTGTCTTATTGTGTTCCCAACTTTGTACTTTCAACCACATACCCACCAATCCCCAGTGCTCACCTGCTCCCTCTCCCAATCCTCCCCCCAGTTCTCTGGACTTTCCAACCTACCCTCCCCAATCTACCCACCTGTCAAACCTGCACCACCCAACCCAATAATATCACTACCCTTCTGTCATATCCTTTCAATGTGCAACTACACACTTTCACCTTATCATGGATTATATCTGTATGGGTGTTGGCTCACAACCTTCGTCTCCCTTTCTATTTCCTGTAAAGCTATCTTCCAGACAATAGCTCTCTGAGTCTACTCAATTTGCTTAATTCATATCAGTGAGATCCTGCAATATTTGTCCTTCAATGCCTGGCTTGCTTCACTCAATATAAGGTCCTCAAGATTCATCCATGTTATCCTGTGTGTTAGCACTGTATTCCTTCTTACAGTTGAGTAATATTCCATTGTATGCATGTACCACATTTTGTTTATCCATTCATCTGTTGATGGGCACTTGGGTTGATTCCAACTTTTGGCAATAGTGAATAATGCCACTATGAACATTGGTATGCATATATCTGTTCATGTCTTTGCTTTCACTTCTTCTGGGTATATATCCAGTAGTGGAATTACTGGATCATATGGAAGTTGTATAGTTAGTTTTTTGGGGAACTGCCAAACTGTCCTCCACAATGCCTGGACCATTCTATTTTCCCACCAGCAGTGGATGAGGGTCTCCATTCCTCTACATCCTCTCCAACACTTACAGTCCTCTGTTTTTTTAATAGCCACCATTCTAATTGGTGTAAGATGGTATCTCATGTAGTTTTGATTTGCATTTCCCTGAAAGCTAGTGATGTTGAGCATCTTTTCTTGTGTTTTTTACTCATTTGTATTTTTTCCTTGGAGAATGGTCTCTTCAAGTTGCTTGCCCATTTTATAAATGGTTTGTTTGTCTTTTTATTTTTAAGGTGTAGGTCTTCTTTATATATGCAGGATATTAGGCTCCTATCAGATATATGGTTGCCAAATATTTTCTCCCAGTGGATAGGCTGCCTTTTTACTTTCTTGATAATATCCTTTGAGGTGCAAAACTTTTTAATTTTGAGGATATCTCATTTATCTATTTTTTCTTTCACTTCTCATGCTTTGGGTGTGAAGTTCATGAAAACACTTCCTATCACAAGGTCCTATAGATGCCTCCCTACATTATCTTCCAAGGGCTTTATGGCCTTGGATTTTATATTTAGATCTTTGATCCATCTGGAATTGATTTTTGTATAAGGTGTGAGATGATATTCATCTCTCATTCTTTTGGATATGGATATCCAGTTCTCCAAGCACCCTTGTTGAAGAAGCCATTCTCTCCCAGTTGAGTGGGCTTGGTGGCCTTGTCAAATATCAGATGACTGTATATGTGAGGAACTATTTCAGAACCCTCAATTTAGTTCCATTGTTCAGTATGTCTCTCCTTGTGCCAATACCATGCAGTTTTGACCACTGTTGATTTGTAGTATGTTTTAAAGTCAGATATGTGATTCCTCCAATTTCTTTTTTGTTTTTTAATATGTCTGGCTAATTGGGGCCTCTTACCCTTCCAAATAAATTTTGTAGTTAGTTTTACCAATTCAGTAAAAAAATGCTTTATTGATTTTTGGGATTGCATTAAATCTGTAGATAAGTTTTGGTAGGATAGACATCTTAATGATGTTTAGTTTTCCTCTCCATGAACAAGGAATATTCTTCCACTTATTTAAGTCTTCTTTGATTTCCTTTAAGAGTGTTGTGTAGTTTAACACATATAAGTCATTTACATCTTTAGTTACATTTATTTCTAGGTATTTGATTCTTTTAGTTGCTATTGAACATGGTATTTTTCTCTTGATTTCCTCCTCAGATTCCTCATTATTGGTGTGCAGAAATCCTATTGATTTTTGAGCATTGAACTTATATCCTGTGACTTTACTGAACTCATTTATAAATTCCAGAAGCTTTGTTGTAGATTTCTCAGGGCTTTCTATGTATACGATCACATCATCTGTAAATAGTGGAATTTTTACCTCTTTCTTTCTAATTTGGATGTCTTTTATATTTTTTTCTTGCCTCATAGTTATGGGTTTTTCATATATACTCTTTATCATGTTCAGAAAGTTTTCTTCTATTCTTATCTTTTGCAGTGTTTTTATAAGGAACAGATGCTGTATTTTGTTGATTGTTTTTTCTGCATCTATAGAGATGATCATGTGATTTTTTTCCTTTTGTTCTCTTTATGTGGTGTATTACATTGATTTTCTTATGTTGAACCATCCTTGCATACCCAGTATGAAACCCATTTGGTGATGGTTTACAATTCTTTTGGTGTGTTGTTGAATATGATTAGCAAGTATTTTATTGAGGATTTTAGCATCTGGTTTCATTAGAGAGATTGATCTGTAATTTTCCTTTCTTATGGCATCTTTGTTTGGCTTTGGTATTTGGGTAATGCTGGCATCATAGAATGAGTTAGGCAATGATCCTTCTAGTTCTATTTTTTGGAAGAGTTTAAGAAAGATTATTGTTAGTTCTCTCTGGAATGTTTGGTAGAATTCACCTCTGAAGTTGTTTGGTCCTGGTGTCTTCTTGGGAGGTTTGTGATGGCTGATTCTATCTCTTTACTTTTGATTGGTCTGTTGAGTTCATCATTATCTTCTTTCATCAATGTAGGCTGCTTGTGAGGGTCTAGGAATTTGTCTGTTTCCTCTAAATTATCCTTCTTGTTGGCAAAACTTCTAGAGCTGGTAAATGACTTCAGTAAAGTGGCAGAATATAAGGTGAACTTGCAAAAGTAAGTAGCATTTCTGTACACCAATAATGAACAATCTGAGGGGGAAATCAAGAAAAAATCCATTTACAGTAGCTACTAAAAGAATCAAATATGTAGGAATAAACTTAAATATGTAAATGACTTGTACACAGAAATTTAAAGAAGGTTGTTAAAGTAAATAAAAGAATACCTAAATTACTGAAAGAATATTCCATGTTCATGTATTGAAAGACTAAATGTCATTTAGATATCTGTCTTACCCAAATTGACTTACAGATTTAACTCAATTCCAATAAAATTACAACTGCAATTTTTACTGAACTGGAAAGGCCAATTATGAAATTTATTGGGAAGGTAAATAAACAAAACCATATTGAAAGGAAAAAAGGAAATTGGAGGAATCATGCTGTCTTTAAAGCATACTAAAAAGCTATGGTGGTCAAAATGGCACTTTATTGGCACAGGGATAAACATACTGACAATGGAACCAAACTGAGAGTTCTGATATAAATCTTGACATATACAGTCAACTGATATTGGACAAGGCCACCAAATCCACTCAACTGGGACACAATGGCCTCTTCAAAAAATGGTACTTAGAGAGCGAGATATCCATACCTAAAAGAATGAGAGAAGATCACCATCTCACACCATACACAAAATTTAACTCGAGCTGGACCACAGAGTTAAATGTAGGAGCCAAGACCATAAAGCTCATAGAAGATAACATAGGAAAGCATTATGAGAAACCATGAAAATTTCATAAAATTTACACCCAAAGCACAAGCAATGAAAGATAAAAGAGAGAAATGTGATCTCCTAAACTTAAAATCTTTTCTACTTCAAAGGAATTTGTCAAGAAAGAGAAAATTAGTCTATTCGATGAGAGAAAATATTTCATAAGCTTTTATCCAATAAGAGCCTTATATCCAGCATTTATAAAGAAATAATACATCTCAAAAATAAAAAGGCAAACAATCCATTTAAATAATGGACAAGAGATTTGAATAGACACTTCTCCAAAGAAGAAATACAAATGGATAAAAAGCACATGAAAAGGTGCTCAACATCACTAGCTATTAGGGAAATGGAAATCAAAGCTACAGTGAGATATCATCTTTCAACTTTTAGACTGGTGACTATTAGTAAATCAGAGGATAACAAGTGTTGGAGAGGATGTGATGGAAAGGGCACAGTCATTGAATGCTGGTGGGAATGCAGAATGGTGCAGTCATTGTGGAGGACAGATTTTGTTGGTTCCTCAGAAGGCTAAATATAGAAATGCCATATTATCCACCATTCCTACATCTGGGTGTATACCAAGGAGAACTGAAAGCAGGGACATGAAAAGATATATGCACACCAATGTTCATAGAGGACTTATTCACTATTGCTAAAAGTTGGAAGCAGCCAAAGTGTCCATCAAGAGATGAATGGATAAGAAAATTGTGGTATATACATGCAATGGAATATTACTCAGTTGTAGACAGGATTGTAGGATTAACAAATGGAAAAACATGGATGAATCTTTATGACCTTATGTTGAGTGAAGTAAGCCAGTCAGTGAAGGACAAATGTTATGTGACCTTACTAATATGACTTAAGGCAATTAAGCAGAATCACACAGCTAGAGTTTGGAAGATAGGTTATCAGGAGACAGAAGGGAATACAGGGTGGTGAGCTGATGCTCAATATGGGAAAAATCTATGATAAGGTGGAAAGGGGTGATTGGGCAGTGGATGGGGGTGATGGTGGTACAGTAATATGATTGGCTCAATGGTTCTGGAATATGATGGAGAGTAGTGTGAGGGGTTCAGTTGGACTATCCCTGGATCTGGGGGGGATGGTGAAGGAAGGAGCAGGTGAACTCTGGGGGTTTGAAGTTCTGTCTTTTAATCTACAATGGTGGTAATGTTCTTTTGGCAAATATGGCAGTGGAGGATGACAGGTGCAGGGCATCAGGGATGGAGGATATGCAGGGTAGGGTGCACCTGGGACATGCTTCTATCGATTATGAAAGTGCTCATCTTATCATAATGCGTTATCTCTGTGTGTGACTATCAGCACAAGAAACAAGAAAATATGAAACTCCCATGCTGGGGAGTCCTGCTATGTTCTCAATTACAGGCGGCAAGAAGCTATTGAGAACATAGGCAGTGCCTAATAAAAGAAAAAAGACTAATATGTCAAGCCCTCGATATTATTGCAAGTAACTATGAACCTTATCCTTCAAAAATTGAAACATAGTGGTTACCATAGGTTCTGAGGGAGGGGGAGAGAATAAAAGAATAGATGGAACATAAGGCGTTGGGATTGTTCTGTATGATATTGCAATGATGCATACAGGCCATTTTAAATTTTGTCCAAACCTATAAAAGTGTATGGTGCAAAATATAAACCATAATGTAAACCATTGACCATGGTTAGTAGCAATGTTTCATTATTTTTACATCAATTGTAACAAATGTACCATACAAATGTAAAATATTATTAATAGGGGAGAGTGGGAGAGGAGGAGGGCATTGGGAATATGGGAACTTCCTAAATTTTTATGTGACTTTTTTGTAACCTACAGCTTCTTTGAATGTAATGCCAAAAAAAAAAAAAAAAAAAAAAAAAAAAAAGACACTGGGGGAACATCCAGAAGAAATTTACAGTATGCATAAGAGATAATAGATCTTACAAGGATGAAAGTCAACATGAAAAATATTTTCTTTTGTTTTTAAATTTTTTACATTTGTATTTTATTTTTTATTATGTTATTTTCTTATTTTAATTTGCTTATTTTTTGCTTTGTTTTTGTGGAAGTTTTGGATTGCATAAGAGTCACAACTGTGGCAGGGGAGGATAAATGGCATGGGATGTTGGGTTTAGGGGAATGTGTGGGGAGGGGTGGACCTGAGACATGCCTTTATGGCCATGAGGTGTTGTCTCAGGGGGTGGAGTCACACACAATAACTGAAAAATATTGAATTACCATCCTGGGAAATTGTGCTACAGTCTCTAATAGAGTGGCAAGAATCTCCTGAGTACATGGGCAGTGCCTAATGAAGGAGGACAGATCTTTATGCCAGGCCCTTTATATTGATGGTTGTACTTATGAACTTTTTTGGAATTGAAGCATAACCTAGTAATTTATGTTGCCTAAGAGTTACCTCCTAAAAACCTCCTTTTTGCTCAAATGCGGCCCCTCTGTAAGCCTAACTCAGCATATAAACACATTACCTTTCCCCCATGATGGGACATGACTCTTGGAGCTAAGCCTCCCTGGTTCTGAAGAATTATTATCAATTGGTAACTAATGATGCATTTGGAAAACAGACTTTGACAAAAACAGGGAAATATTAAATACAAATCAGTTTTTATAGCTAACAGATTTCAAAGTGAGTAAAGAGTTCATTTCAAGGTTTAGGCCTATGCTCATCTCAGGAGGATCTCATTGACTACCACAGGAAACAGTACCTCAAATAGTAGGGTTCCTAAGGGCTCTAGAAGCATTTAGACACAATAAGCAGGGCAGACAATCTCAGGAATTCAGCACGCTGTAAGTGGGCCTTACTTTGGAATATATGCTCCCAAGTGTTACATTTACACTCGTTTATAATTTCCCTACACATTGTTCTTTTTTCCACTTTTATCTGAATCTATAATTAGCACTATACTCATTAAATATATGTCCCAGATAATTAAATCTTCAGTCTGCTCATATGCTGGTTGAGCCCTGAATCTCAGCAGATTTGCAACTCTTACTCTCCAGTTCATTGGACTCACCAAGGACAACTAACAAAATAATGATGATGGGCAATGCCCATCCTAAAAATAGAAAGTATCTATAACTGCAAGCAAGACATTTCCATCCATCAGGCTCATGGGATCTAAGACCCCTCTTTCAATAAGAAACAGAGCAGTCATCACCATCAAAACCATCAAGATTGAAGAATGAACAAACATTAGGGTGGAGTGCAACTATGGACTAAATTAGGCTTATTATTTCTCTGGCAATGAAAGAAATTGTATAATTGATATAAAGGCAGTGACCAATAGAGGTTCTGAGGAGAGGGAATGGGAAGAATAGGTGTAACACGGGACATTTTGGGGACTTTAGAATTTTCCTGTGTGATATTGAAATGATAGATACAGTCCATTATATATTTTATCTAAACCTATAAAATTGTGCTGTGCGAAGTGTGAGCAATAATGTAAACTATGGTCCATGGTTATATGCATTGCTTCAATATGTGTTCATCAACTGTAACAAATGTACCATACTAATGAAAGATGTTGTTTATGGGGGGAAATATGGTAGAGGAAGGGGTGTGCTATATGGGAATCCCTAATTTTTAAAAACTTAAACAACAAGAATTTATTGGCTCACAGTTTTGAAGGCTACAAGTCCAAAATCAAGATGTTCTCAAGGCCATGCTTCTCCTGGGTTTTCATAGGTTCTGGTGATGGCTGTCCTCTGTCACATGGCAATCTCTCTGTCTCCTCTCTGTCTTCTCCTAACTCTTACTGAATTCTAGCTCCTAACCATGCCTTTCTCTCAGGATCCTTATATTTTTGATATAATATTTATGTAGTCTAAAATTTCTTTTTTTTTTTATTTTTCATAAAAATCAAGATTTTTCACAGTAGGCCAAGTTTCAATTACATGAGCAAAGACTTATAAGGCTAGTCCTCAATAACTGGAACCCATCAGTGGGCCATCCTCTTTTGCCAGACACTTCCTCTGCACTCAGGGGACTGCTGCTGCTCCCTTGGAGAATGTGGCAGAGTTCTCCAGGCTGGGATTTCAGATTCCCTCATTTATTGAGTGATTGTCTGCCCTCTGTGACCATGCCCCATCCCTAGATAATTTGAACAATTTTATATATCTTTCATGTATATTCAGATGAACATACTCCCCTGAATCCCACATCCCAGACACCCCCCACCAATGAACTTTTACAGCCCCCACTGTAACCCTTCTGTGATCCAAACCTTCCCTGAACATGAAGCTCATATAATAATGAAATACAATTAATATGAAAGAGATATAATAATGATAAGCTTAAATGCAAGAGATAAGTACAAGGAAGCTCAGAAGAAAAAAAAAAAGAAGCTAAACTAAAAATAAAATATAATTAGTGGATTGGGACATTCAAAAAAAATGGGGAAAAAATTTTTTTATTCTTTTTTCCTTTTATCACTGCATTATCGGATGTCCAGTGTACCATGACACCTTGCCCCTCTCATTCCCCAGTGTCACCCAAATTTTCATTTAATTTTCAAAGAAGTTTTGGGTCACAGCAGAGTCACACACAGAATACTAAAGACTCCCACATACCCAACCTCCCTCCCCCTTCCCCACCCCATATTAAAACCTTTTTTTTTAATAATGGATGTTAGCAT